>JACRUU010000015.1:26067466-26094966 GCA_030449085.1 Kryptopterus vitreolus | reverse complement strand
GTTGTCATATTCAAGGAGGATCAGTTCTACAATCTGGTTCTGGTAGACCATATGGACGGCCATGTTGCCGGTCTCGGTTTCGGGACGCAGGAGGGTCGGGCCAAACACAATAGCCACACTCTGAGTCGTCATTCTGTTTGCCTCCCCGTGTTCTATCACTCTGAAGAACAAGAAGAAGAGAGAAAAGAAAATAAAGACACAGTTTCACAAGTGTCCATTTAAAGCACAGATGAATCTCTTAACAAACGCTTCATTACTAGAATATATTCAACTGTGTAATTAAAAATAAAGAAATACATAAATAAATAAAATAACATACGCCTAAGGCAGTCTTTTTTACAATGTCTGGGTTTCATATTTTTCCAGGAATAAAATGTCAGAGCATGATGTTTATGAACCAGCACTACCTCTGTCCTCCATCTCCAGTTAGACGGGACTAAGAGTCATTTAAATGCAAATAGAGGCAAATGTCAGTGTTTGATACGGCGATGAAATCTGAACTCGGTACCAGCACAGAGTCAGATAGCAGGCCGTAGTGACCATAATGAACAAATACACCCTCTAGCACACCACCTTCATCTACTCCCCTTTTACGTCGAGCTGGTCACTGCAAGTACACTGTGTAAAAGATGTTTGGAGTGGCTCTAAGTGACACTCAATCAAAGTAATGGAGGTGATAAACCTGGCTGAAGATTAAAGCAAGTTCTATGACCTTTCTTTAACACTGCGATTTTGGTTTTCGAACCCGTGTGCTCTTTCTGGGCCATCATCTATTCTATTCCATCACCGAGAGTTGATTGTATTCTAACGGAATAAGCAAATACAAATTGCAAGATATGTGGGCGCAGTGTGTAATTCTCTCCAACACTTTCTGAACACAGTAATGATTAAGAAAACAAAAATAACATCTCATATAATTCTATACAATACAAAGAAAGCTAAATATTTACATACAGTAATGTCTCAGAAAATGCTCCCGTATAAGGTTTCATAAATGGCAAGTGATAATCCGGATTATTTCACAGAAGTGGGGCTCTGCTTTCACACTGTTGGCTACATTGCTGTATACGGATAACTATAAATCAGAATAAGTCTGCTATTAGAAGGTTTTTTTAAAGCTAGATTCATTTCAACTACAAACAGCATTAATGAAAATGTTTAATCAAAATTTTAATTGCAATAATAGATACCCTATGACTGTCATATTTTACGATAGCCCTATTCTGGTAACACACAGAAAAAAAAAAAAAATTAAATCACAGATTCACCACCTTTACTGCTTAGTTTCATACCCTCGAGAGTTTTACAGGTGTGTAAGAGGTGAATTACAGGTCAATGTGAACAGTTCATCAATGACAACGTCACAGGCAATTTCTCCCTTAACATCCTCTTAAACTACTTGCAGCCCCCACTGATGCAGGTCTACGTTTACATTCCTTTCTCTTCTTAATATACATCTTTCCTATTAAAATCACAGTGTTACTGAATGATACACTTTAAGCTTAAAAATCAATAAGCTTTTATATAGTACAGTTTGTCCAATATAATATGCTTTTAGTCACATTCCATTACATAAACACCATTATAAATGTCTCATTATATAGGTCAAGTATTCAGACCTTTTAAATTCTGCAGTGGATTGATTGGACACTACTTCCTTCAGTGCATTATGGGTAAAAGGAAATGCCCAGGATAATTACCACTGCACTAATGTCCTTTCAGAGCTACTAAAATGTCATAGCTCAGTGCGATTAAAGGTGGACTAAAATACCTCTGACATACACAAACAAAATTCCTGACTAAGGATTACACTAGTGAATATTCGAGCACTTTATGCTAATGTGAGAGGTAAGAGATTGGGCAGTGCAACAGAGTGTTTTCTGGCCATTTTGAAAGGGGGGAAAAAAAGGAAATGAAAAATGGAGTGACGTTACATTTTAGGACAATCTTAAAAAAATTTAAACTAAGCTTCGAAAAAAGCTCGGGAGGCTCAAAATGGGGTAGAGATTAATGTTCATAGGATTATATCAAGGGCAATACACTAATGTAATAACCCTCCAGATCACATGCACACACAGACTATATCACGTCTGACATTTCCGTTTCTGCGCTACTTACCATGCAAGTTAATCTTTATGTAGTCTAATCAGTCCAGTCTCTCCCCGTTACTGTTCCCAATCTCTGTCTCTATCTCTCTGTCCCTCTCTCTCTCTCTCTCTCTCTCTCTCTCTCTTTCATTTCGATAATTCTAGCATCACACAATGGTGTCACGAGGATATGGTCCATCACCTATATCCCCCGCATTTCTCCCTCCCTCCTGCCATCACCCGGACTCTTCCATAATGATGTAGTTGGCCAGTGTCCAGATCTGTCTCAGTAATGGAGTGAGATAACTCAATACAGACAGCTTGCACAGAACGCATGGCGTACCCTACTCACCTCTAAAAGACATGAACATGTTAAACATGGACGCGTCAATACAGTCCTGCTTTCAAAGCCTTATATGCCATAAGAGCAAATACATTACACTGCAAAGTAATACTTTATACCCCTAAGGTTAGCAAATATAGGAGTTTACCTTTTCAGGTGTCTGAAAAGGACTTGCATCGTTTCCTGATTTGGCTTTGGCAGCTGCTTGATTAATTCTCGTATGGCCTGAACTCGCTGCTTGTAGTCAGCATTTTCTGTTAGGAGAGAAACCATGAAATTAAATGAAAGTAGAATTAGTATTGACGCTAGGATTATTTCACACAAAACACGGTGTATGGCGCCCTCTAGTGATCGTATCTGACTTTACAAATTAGGCACAATAAAAAAATAATGCAACGGGACATTTGCAAGAAAAAGCATTTAATGTTTAAAATACATGACATAAGAAATTCTACCAGCTTAAATTATTATTTATTATATATATATATATATATATATATATATATATATATATATATATATATATATATATATATATATAATAACCATATGTCAATATATCAGTAATCACTCGAATGTATATATAGGAACAACTACATTATCAATGTATCATAATATAAGCTATATTTTTGTTTACTTTTATTGCTATGAGATTAATAATTATAGACACAAAAACAGGAGTGAACTTACTAATGGCATTCACAAAGTCATTAAACGAGGAATAGGTGAAAAGGGGCTCTGGAAGCTCCCGGAAAAACATCTTCAGAGCACCAGTGATCACATGGATATCCTCCCATTTACTCTCCGCTAGATCCACCTTCTCATCTGATAGCGCGCACACACACACACACACACACACACACACACACACACACACACACACACACACACACACACACACACACACACACACACACACACACACACAGCTTTATTTAGTGAAAATATGTATAATATATATCTATATAAATATACAAATAGTAATTGCAAACACATGACTATAGTTAGTTTGTGATTCTTATTCAAACACAGTCCATACCATGATTGACCGCAAAGCGCAGTTTCTGAATGACAGCCAGATTTCCACTGACTCTGTACAATCCGTCAACATTTAAGCCTGTATTTGTAGAAAGAAAAAGAATGAGAGTCTGCAGTTTTTTTCATGAATCAACCACACATTGTTTATTAATAAATACAGAAAAACATTTTCTATATTAATCCCAACTAATATCAATAAACAAGGCAGGCAGACACAATAATATGTTCTTCTGTACCTGTGTTTTCCACGTGTTCAACACACATTCGGACAAAGTTTGGTACTGAGGTGTTTTCCCGAGAACACAGACTGGTCATACTGCATCCAAACACCTGATCTGAGAACAGAGCAGAACTTATAACACAGGACTAAAAGAAACCAACAAACAGCTATGAATTGTGTTGTTTCCTTTATCAAGTCTGGATAAAAGCAGGTGCCAACAAGTGACTTAACATACGACAAATATGCAAATGTGCATTACCTTTAATATAGCCTTTGTCTCGGACAGCCTGCAAGGTTGGTCGTCGTGTGAGGAACTTCTTAAGCTTGACTCTGGTCTTCTTCTGATCAGCTGATTCCAAAGTGGCACTCTTCAATGCTATGTACAGGTACACATATATTATTAGCCATGGTGGGGCAAACGGAACCTTGTGTGCACTGAAGAAATGTGTGTATGCTGGTCTATACATTTGCTTTTTTTGAAATCTTTTTCTCGATCTTGTCTTTCTGTTCCAGGAGACTCTGGCATATCCTCTTCAATTGCCTCGTCCGACTCCCAGGCCTATAGCAAAACAATACGTGTGTTTGTTATGTACAATATATCTATTAAATATTTGTTTATCACTTGTACAGCCTAAGTCTCATATTAAAGACTGTAATCTATTACACATAATGATGTGTAGATTACAGTGATGCATACAGTGACATGTGATGCACTCACGTGCGTACTGATGACCTCCGTGAGAGCCCTGTACCAGTCGGTGATGACACTGTCTATCTCTGACTGGATCAGCAGTTCTGTGCCCTGGCGTGTCTTCAGCTTGGGACAAAAGGTCATGCGAGGTCATTCACCGTCATGTATGGTTTAATTAGACTAACAGCAGAATGTGGCACTTAAGCAAATATTTATTTTACCTCAATAACATGCTTCTTGCTGGATTTCTCCTTCGAAGCCCACTCCACTGAACCTCCACGAAGGTCCACAGCAAATTCAGGCTTAGATTGGTTTCCTCCAAACTTTTCAAAGCATGAAATGAAACGAGATGGTTTAGGACATGCTGCAAAACTCCACAAGTTATTCGTTTTATGCAAAAGAGTTATCAGATATTTCTTTATTTGGTGTTATGGTGTCATTATGGGGTGCTGCTAATCCGGGTTATTGTTCAGTAATACAACAAGCTTTAGATGTCAGATGTTAGTTATGAATTAAAAGGAAGGGTCACATTTAAAAGTAAAAAAAAAAGATTCTACACTAAATAAAGTAGTGTAGAAATAAAGTGTGCATTCACACCATCAGCGTTTAGTTTCAGTGCTATATATATATATATGCAGAGACATCCATATGCATTTCTTTGTCTTTTCAAATCTCAAGCCAGGCTCGGATCTTGATTCACAATCCAAACATTAAACTAGACTTAAAACGTGGTGGCTGAAAACTGGCATGCAATGCGGTTCGCACAGGTTCGTGTTTCGCACGAGGAAACGCATGCCAGTGTGGTGGTCTCGGGCATTTCCAATAGCAACCTACTGGAAAGGAGGAAATGAAGTCAACTACACAAAGTCCACAGGCTGAGTGAAAGGCAAGCAACACAGCGAGTAAGCAGGATGGAAACATGCAAAGACAGTGTGAACTTGAGGGTTCGTACGAGCAGCTCTTAGAACAGTTTATTAATTGAGGATCACCAGGGCGTTTGTATAGGAGAAATAAATGTGTTAAAATTGAAATGCTGTGTTCATGTAACCTGATGCATTTAAGAAAACAGCTTCTTATTTAATATAATAAACTGATATAAGCTCTGCTCAGGGGGTGAGACTGTGTAAAGAGGCGCAGACACATACAGAATAAGGCCCAAAGTGCTTAAAGGAGACCGCAGGGCGGGGCTTAACTGAACGCTTCCAGTTGCTTAGCAACGAGAGGAGGAGCTCAGGGAATGAGCCATTGCGGTAGTAAGACTTAAAAGAGAAGAGAAGAGACGAGAAGAGCGAGAATGATAATGTAAGAACAGATTCACAATCACGAACACGGAGAAGGGAGAAAAAAAATGGAGAAATGCATAGCTTAAGAAGAAGCCACCAGATTATTAATTCTAGTTTAACACCAAATTGAACTGAATTAAGAAAGCCACACCTGGCCAGCAAAGTTTACACAACCCAGTTTAAGACTGGTGTTAAAAAGACAAACCTCTATATCTCTTATCTAAAATATTTTACACTCACAGTAAATACCTCAACAAATGATATATAGTGAAACTACAGTATTTATGAGAGTGAAAAAGTGGAGTCACAGCTCAATACTAGACAAGAAAGGAACATTTTTAATCATTTTAAGGAATCTGAGAAAAGGAGCTTATAAAGAAATAGTAAACACACACCCAGCTGGTGGCGCTGTTCTGTCCCTTTGCAAACAGCAGTGTGGAACCCTGCAGTACTGTCCAGGATGAGGTCCAGTTCTTCCTATACAGCAAGTAGAACCAACAGACACATTATTACACTTGTGGTACAGTAAGAGACAACACCTACAAATCTTGTGATACACATTTTATTAAATCTACAGCACTAAATTCATCACCTTAAATCAGGGTTGGGCAAAGGTTTTGACTTCTTCGTCACATTGAGGTTTAAAAGGCATTAATTTTAATACTCAATGTATCACTGAGCCTAATGCGCCACCTGGTGGTGAAACTTCAGGCATTACAGGACAAGGTCAATTGAACAAAGTAATAGGGTAGTAGGGAGGTGATAGCCCAGTGGTTAAGGTGTTGGACTCTGGACCGAAAGATCATGGGTTCAAACCCCACACCACCAGCTGTCAGGCATTACAGGACAAGGTCTGGATAAATTGCCAAATGCTGCAAATGTAAATGTAATGTAAATGTAAATATATATATGATATGATTTGGATTATTAAAAGGAGCAAGGGGATATGGCGCAGGCCGTAGATTGAACATCCCTGCGATGTCACATTTTTATAATTTTTCTTTTATTTATGATTTTGAGTGATTTGAGTGTGTGTTACTGTTGGGAGCTTATTTTTTATAGAGTAATATAATGTATTTTTTTTTTTTTTGGATAAAGATAGCGGTCTACTATAAAAGTAATACATTTTAGAAATATTGAACAAAATGTGTTATTGTATTACAAATTATAGAAATGTGAGGAAAGTGAGGACCTCCCAGCTCAGTAACCAATGTAATGCATAGTAATGATCAATACTTAGAAAGGTCAGGTAAAAACATCATTAATTAAATGTTTCTAAACCTGGCCCACACAGTAATGAAAGAACAAGGGGACTGAAGATGTTGGGATTCAGGTGGACACTGTACCTGACTTTCTTTCCATTCTCAGTGATCTTGGTGACATTGAGGACTCCACACTTTTCTGACAGCTGAAGCAGAAAACCATGCAGATTTGATTATTATGGTACTTGTAGGCACAAGAAAGAAAAAAAAACTGCCTTTTCTACTAAATTTAGTATTACTAAATAAGCATCATGAAGAGACCAAATAGAAGAATTTTAGGAAGGAATGATGCACTCATGCTCGAAACCTAAGCAAACCATTTCATCAACAGTACCTGCTCATTTTGACTCATTGTTATTATGTGTAGTAGATATATGTATATGTATCATCATAAACAAGACATTAACAACTCAAACTGCAATGGATATTGGGAATCATTATGTCCTCATTCATGACAGTTTTCGTAAACTATGCCATTACATCCATGTAGGGTAAAATTACGGTTAATCAGATTAAGAGTGAAACACAGACGCATTAGTATGTATACTAACTGTAGTGGAGTGTTTAGGTGAGGAAGGACAGGAGTCAGAGTCAGGGGAGTTATGTTTGTTGGTCCCAGACTCCTAAAAACCAAAAATATGAAATACACAGAAATGTTAGTTGAACAGAGAAGGAAGGGTTTCAATGAATGGGTGAATGCAAAAAATAAATAAAAAAATAAAAAAATAAACCTAGCCAGTCTGAAGGTTTGTTGAGATTCCCTGCCAGCTAACCCAGGCTTATTTGTCAAATATTATTATATTTCAATGGGAGAAAAAAAAAAAACGAATTTTAATGCAAATATTTATTCAGAAAAAACGTTAAATATAAGAGAACGACATGCAGGAAGAGAGACACAATCATGCTACATAACAGGTTAGTGCAATCAACATGATTCAGTTTTAATCAAGCAGCATCCTCTCACACACACACACACACACACACACACACACACACACACACACACACACACACAAGCATGTGCTGAAATGCCTTAGATCAATCCATCCTACTTCACTGATTTCTATAAAAGCAGTTTTGTCGTTTAAAATCAGAGGTGACCGTCAGCTCTGATTGGTCATAGCTCAATGAGGGCACTGGGCACTAACTTGGTATCTGTTCAACATTATCCCAAAACCTCTGGAGACATGTCCCATGGTGAAGCGCCTATTTTTGACTGATGGCTGAGGGGAAAAAAAAATGTGCAAATGTACATGACTTCTTGTTACAGTTTTATGTGCAGTGTGTTATTGTAGAATAGGTCTCTCAACTCTAGGGTTAAGTTTATCGATTCAGATTCCACTGATTGATTCCCAGTTTCGATTCCAAATGGTGAACCAGTCACAGATGCTCAGTCATGTTGGTTGTGCCACCTTGTTTGCAACATATTAGTTTATTGAAATTATTACATATCGTTTTGTTTTACAAAGTGTAGGCACACTTTTGAACACTTCCCGCAGTCCCATCTTGTGTATAGATTACAACATAAGGTTCTGGCAGGAAAAAAAAAACACTCCAACAACTGTCCGAAGTTCATGCTTTTCATACCTTTTCGCTGAGATCTACGAAGGTGCTATATCGCCATTTGGTCAGTACTATTGGCTCTGGCTGCTTCCTTTCCAAGCTGCGGCTTTTAGGAACTTCTGTGGTGTTTGGAGAAGGGAGATTGTACTGCAGGGAGAAATCAAGGGAAAACCAACCCAATACTGTTACAGTCACTGGAGGTGTGCTACAAGTAAATCCAATATCGCAGTGGATTTTTACTATTACATGTTTAAAAAAAGAAAAAACAAATAAATAAATCAACTAAAACTGCTTTCCAAGACCTGTATATTGAAGATGTGCATGTTACCCACACAAATGCTTCAACATATATACCACAGAACAAATAGTGCATTTAATAAACAAAAGTCTCAAGGTTTTGTGTTATTATAAACCAATTCTCCATCATACTTCCACCATATAATTCTAGGCTTGGATCTCCTACAATTTTTCTACTTTCCCCTCCTCTACATTTTATTTGTTAAGTTCTATATATTAAATATCACCTCAAAGAACACACTTTAATAGGAAATCATTAACGTTTACATTAACAAAAATTCAGGTCAGGTTTTGGCTTTGAGCTTTCCTCTAGTGCAGGGGTGTGAAATTCCTTGTCACCGTGGGCCACATCAGCGTGGCATTTAAGGACCAGTTGTAACTATAAGACAGTATATGAGTGACACCGCCTTATGACACAAAAGACATGCTGTTTTTTCACCTTAAAGCACAAACATGTATTCGCTTTCCCATCTTTCTTGGAAGTGCCTTCCTTTTGCAGCAATTTCATGCTTCTTGGACATTTTTGGATAATTTGTAGAAATTTCTCAATTCCGTTGACTGACGTGGGATACACTGCAAACTAGTGGCGGGATTTTGTCGCCTTGCTGGTAATATAGCCGCATGCTTTGTTGGAATAGTTTATTGTCAGTGGACGCTTTAAAGCAACAAAGCTTTATTTTAAGACAATTATACTATTTTAAGCTCTTGCGGCCACATGAAATGACTAAAAGTGGCCCACGGGCCTCGAGTTTGACACTTGAGCTCTAGTGGATGCAATGCAGCACACAAAATACACAAATCCATAAGTGGAGAAATATCTTCACTCAAAGTTGAGCCAAAAGTTCCCTAAGCTGTGTGGATCAATGTTTAATCAATTATTCCTGAACCCATTAGAGCATGACAAAAGCTTAAGGTCCATCTACTAGTGCCACAAAATGAACAGTCTGAAATGTGATGTGCCTAATTCTCTGTATATGTATGTTTTCTTACTTTAGGAAGTTCCCATTCAGAGCGAGATCCATCAGCACTGTAATAGTATGGCCTCCCCTGCTCATCCACATGCTTTATCCACTGAGATATAAAAGAACGAGGGAGAGAGAGAAGAAATATCATACTTTTATTCATATTTTTTTAAATATATTTTGCACAGACAGAGAATTTAAAAACAATAGACCAGCACCTTTTCATTATTGTATTCACACACATAAAGAGTATGGCCATGTTCATCCAGTTCTTCAGACCAGCCTCTAGGGGGCGAACCATATTGACTGTCTGACTGACTAGAGTGTGTGCTCAGGCAGTTCTCTTCAGACGACAGTGGCTGAGAGAGAGAGAAAGAGAGAGAGAGAGAGAGAGAGAGAGAGAGAGAGAGAGAGAGAGAGAGAGAGAGAAGGGGAAAATGACCAATCAAAATGAGTTACAAGGTCTTGTTGCATGTTTTTTTTTCCTTTTTAGCAATTGCTATTTTCAACCTACTGTTTCCCTTCTAATCGGTCTGTCTGATTGTTTACATTATGAACAAAAACCTTACACATTACATTACCTGTACCATTTATAAAGACCAGGTGTTTAACAAATACAAATGATCTATGTATATTAAACACCCAATAAAACACTACATCTGGTCATATAAAATGATGAGAAGGACATGAGAGATTTTATTGTCTTTATTAAAGATTTGTTTGTTACTGGATTTCTCAGGCTTTCCAGAAATTTCCAGACTAAGATTATTGTTTAATTTTTTTTAAATGAAGGGGTAATTTGAGGTTCTAGGAAAACAACATTAGGAGCGAAACACTTTGTGCTTGTGCATTTTAAACGTCACAGATATGACTAAAGCAAATGGAATTCATTCTTCTTATTTTTCATACTTCATTTTTGTGCACATCTGCTGCTGGTCTTGGCAGGGCATGTTCCCTGGTGAGGTGTTTCCGTGTGCGTTTTCTCCTACATCTGTTGCAATTCATTATTGTGATAAGGGTCTTTATTAAAAAAATCATATAACTTTCTTTTTGAATACCAAAACATTGACAGTGAAAAGAGGATATTATTGTTGGGCATATAAGGGAATGTATCAAAATGATCTGTGCTGAACAAAACCTATAATATGGACACAGCAACTGGAGACTATTTTGAAAAACCTGGCGTTTTAACACACCAAGATTATTGTATCATTTTAGTGTTAAACAATAAGTGAGAAACAAACATTTTACATATTTAAATGTAGGTTGCAACAGAAATATTAAAATTACATTAAACATTAAACGGATGACAAATATAAATTAAACCTATATATATATATATATATATATATATATATATATATATATATATATAATAAACACTTTATACACATTTATCCAAGATAAATGTACTAATTTATGAGTGAGCAAGTGGCAACAGTGGCAATGGAAAAACTCCCTGAAATGGTATGAGGAAGAACGCTTGAGAGGAATCAGAAATCAGTCCTTATCTGGGTTATACGAAATGTCTTTTCAGTATAGTTCCAACAGTATTTTGGTCATATATATATATATATATATATATATATATATATATTTTATTTATTTGTTATATATATATATATATATATTTTAAGTCCTGTTCAAACAAATTTGCTATTACACATCCTGCCACAAGATGGTAGCATTGCATCATACCAATATAAGATTAGCTGCAGCTTCTTTATTTATAACCATACTTGCCGTTTTCGCAACGCACTAATATTTACACTAATAAATATTTAGTTTGCCAAAGTGTTTCACTGACATTTAGCGACATTTAGATTTAGTTATAAAAGGCATACAAAACAAAGAAAATCTAATACAATACATTTTAAAGTCTAACAGGCCTGTTAGTAATAGAGTTATGAGTACCATGACACTAGACTTTGCTGAGCATCACGCTAATACACTGCAGGACTGTGTACTCCTGAAAACTGGCAGGACACTGACATTAATCCACTCTGTGACCACAGAAAAAAACATTACATAACACTACAACAGATGTACCACAAAGTCCTGTGTGAAGCTAGGTCAGTTACAATCGGGAAGAGTCTTAAATATCACAACAGGTTTTTTACAGGTTTATATATAGAGGACAGACCTACTTCAACTTTGCCCTAGTTAAAAGACAAAGTCTGATCCACACAGAGAGAGAGAGAGAGAAGGTTGAGAGAAAGGGAGAGAGAAACTTTTCAAACATTGAAGTGAACTGATTTGGTGTGAGGGGACAGTACGGGTGGGCGACACAACACTGCCTACAATGACACTGATGCAGTTATACACAGTATCATCATTGTATGACTGACGTAAGAGTGACGCCATTCCATGCATTGTGTCTGCATGATCGCTCACTGAACATAGATGGCATGGGAGTTAAATGAGTCATGACTCATTCGAATCTCCTTACTTCAGAAAATGGCAGAAAGCCTTCGGCATTAACAGTTTTTTCCTTTCACGTTTGTTAAACAGCTGGAATACTGAACCAGATGTGGAGGTTTTTTGATGTGGTATAGTAAACAGTAACCACCAAAATATTTACAAGATGTGTTGACGTTTCGTATTTTTTGAAATGATGAGAACGTAAAGAAAATGTTTTGTCAAGGAAAAGCATATCATAAAATCAATTACAATCAAGATGAGTCACTTGACTGCTCAAATCAATTTAGCTTCAGCAATGCAGCTAGGAATAGCTTTCGTGATCATATTTGTGAACAAGAGCAACATGATTGTTTCATGCGCAGTAGAAATTTGAAAAGGGAAACATGGCATGGGAAATTTAATACAGAATCCTGTCTGTATTTGATCGCATTAATCTATTCAGTAGTTCATTATAAAAAAGAAATATAGAAAGGACTGGTGTTATGTCCTCACATTTATCATGGCACAATATGCTCTCTCTCACACATACATGTGTTTTTGTGTGTATATATATATATATATATATATATATATATATATATATATATATATATATATATATATATATATATACATATATACACACACACACACATATATACATACATACATACACACACACACACATACACACACACACATACATACACACACACACACACATACATACATACATACATACATACACACACACACATACACACACACACACACACACACACACACACACACACACACATATATGCCACCACACATACATATATATATATATATATATACTATATATAGCCACATATATACATATATATATACATTTCTTACACTTGCACAAAGTCAGGGATTTTATAGGATACAAGTCAGGTGCATAATTAATCAATTGTAGAAAGAAACAGGTACTACTGATAACCAATTTAATATGATTAAGGTTGAAACGGTCATTAACTGAAACGGCTGTGGAGGCTTACAACTGGGCGAGGCCAAACAGCCAAACTACTAAGGTGAGGGTGTGGAAGAGAGTTTCATGACACAGGACATCACACCACAGCCAGGAATGAGTACAGCAATAAGACACAATGTAATTATACTGCATGCGAAGATATATCAGTTTTTTTGAGACAGGTCGTGTTTAATTGAAACATTTGCACAAGGCAAATAAACAGAGAGCGGACAGCAGCCAAAGCATCTAGTGCAAGAGGAAGCATCTGCTTGCAAAATCACAGAGGTATCTATGCAGACAGGAGAAAATGTTGGAATCACCAAACAATAGTCCCTAAAAAAAATGTTTTCTTTACTTTTTCCTTTTTTTTGTCTGGGCAGGAGAAAGCAAAACACAAATATGGCCAGAATAGATAGGAAGCATCATTGAGGAATGTTTGCTCTATTCCATGTGAGCTCCCTCTAAATAAGGCGTATGGCATTAGTAAATATAAATAACTAACACTATTTAGGAAAATAACCATGTCATCAAAGTTTTCCTAATTTTTCTTGTTTGTGGTCTAATTAAACAATGGCGGGAGTTTCGGACGGAAACAGGTTTAAACCTGCCAGAACTTTTCCTTATTCTCTCTATAGACACTCAGCCAGATGGCGGATGAATTTGGTACACGGGATCATTTCTCATCATCGTCGTTACTGTGTGTATACAATAATGTGCTGCTATTCACATTTCCATCATTAATGAATTACCTCCATGTCGGCGGTGTTGGCCATGTCTCCTCGGCTGCCCCCGGTGGTCTCCCGAGAGCGCGGTGGTTTCCACGTCCTCTCCTGTGTGGTCTTGTTGTAGTAGAAATGTCTGCCGCTCACGTCCTTATGGGTCTCCCAGTCCCCCAGGATATGAAGAGGAGAGGATGCAGGAATAGGAGGTAAGGATGACTGAGAGACCTTCAGCTCTCGCAGGTTTGTATAAACAGGGGACTCTGGACGACCATGGCCGGTAGGAGACACCGTCTGAAGGACGTATGGAAGGACAATAGTTCAGGACCAGGGACGTTTGTCATGAATATCAAAAATAGTCTATGTTATCTGTATATGCTATAAAAAAATTCTTTACAATCAGGACAACAAATTGCTAAAAAAAAAAAAAAAAAAAAAAAAAAAAAAAAAAAAAAAAAAAAGCTGCTGCACAATCCGATCCAAAAAGATTTTACACATATGCACCTGCAGAGCCAAATAACCCCAGGACACAATCTCAGCATAAAATACTTCAAAAAAGGGTTGAATGGCCTGCTAGCAAACTAACAGAGGGATCCAGAAGTCTGTCTACAATCAAGCCAAAGAATTTTGGCTAAATTTGCTGTTTCAAGAATGTCAACAGGATACATTGTCTTGGGCTGTGGACTAAAACAGAACAGATTTAAGATACTTTCAAAGATGCATGGATGGAGTAGTGGAATATATATATATATATATATATATATATATATATATATTATATATATATATATATATATATATAATAATCCTTTAAAAGGGTGTGTTAATACATTTTGTAAGGGGGATAAAACAGTGATAGCTACATGTCTATAAGCTAATAAAGAACTATAAACTGAAAGAAAGGGCTGAATATGAGAGGAAGTACTCCTGTGGAAAAACACCAAGCAGTGAAACATTTGCATATAATCTGTAAACCCTCCTCTCTGTATTTAACAGATTTAATGAGAATCTCATTCTTTGGTCAGAACAATGAATTGGCTCATATTTTCTCCTGTCTATTATTTTGCACAAATGGTGTTTCCTGCTAAAGTGAAACTAAAAACTCTCTGAAAAACAGGAGCAGCGGGACTGTGTGCTAAGCATACCAGTGAGTAAAAAAGTAATGAAAAAAACCCATTGACAGCTGGCGTAACAAAAACAAGGAAATAAGGGAATTTATTAAAATTGGAAAGAGAAATGCATTATGGTCCAATGGCAGAGCTCTGTGAAAATCTGTGCTCTTATATTAGAAATACTGGACATATCAGATTAAGCCTCGGTGTACATTTAAGGGAATACCAGAAGTAGGCATTATTTT
Source organism: Kryptopterus vitreolus (assembly GCA_030449085.1). NCBI lineage: Eukaryota > Metazoa > Chordata > Actinopteri > Siluriformes > Siluridae > Kryptopterus > Kryptopterus vitreolus. The sequence goes on along the minus strand of JACRUU010000015.1, from coordinate 26,079,747 downwards.
CCATCAGCCTCAGCGTTATTTCTGTCCACTTTTCTCTCCAACACACTAGTCATGAAGCAGGAAATCACTTAGATGTGAACCTGGAGCTGTGAGGCATCAACACTACCCACTCCATCACTGTGCCACCACTGTAATATTGTTTAGGAGGTTTTCACTGAATCACAGTGCCTCTGCACCAGACAAATTACATGTCTCTCATAATGAGGAACAGACAATTTCAGAATGTTTCATACCAGTATAGAGCATATATATATATATATATATATATATATATATATATATATGGGACTAATATATATATATATATATATATATTATGATGGGCATATACTATATATATATATATATATATATATATATATATATATATATATATATATATATATATATGATATATATATATATATATATATATATATATATATATATATATATATATATATATATATATATGTGGTGTATATGTACACATGTGTGTGTGTGTGTGTGTGTGTGTGTGTGCGACTATACATGTTATTTATTGATATAGATATGTTATGTATAGATGTATAGATCTGCATGAGATTGAGCTACCCCCTAAAGACAACTGACAGAAATACACATTCAGAACAATACATAATGTCAATATTTCTCTCACAAATGAGGACTGATCTATAACTTAATTCAAGTCAGGAATCCCTCCTTTACACCCAAACAGAATGCGGAAGCATCAGCAAAAAAAAACAACAGGATATCCTCATTTATATTCCTGGACAGGTCCTCAGCATTAGTTTCATGGGTTTACTTTCAGAAATGCTGTAATAAATAGTCTAGGAACTTTCTTTTCAACTTGAACAGAACAAAAGTTAAGAGTTCGGTCTGTCAAAGCAATATTTATTTTCAGGAACGTTCCAAGATTCACTGAGATTTTGCAACACAGAGGCAGACCATTGACAAACTGGTAAGTCTCTCATATTCTGGATGACCTTTTACTAGCATCGCATGTCCACTGGTTTGAGTCAATACTTCAAGAATTATCTGCTTATTTATAATATACTAAATATATTACAGTATGGTCTCTGCTCTCATTCATAGAAAGGGGGTTAATGAACGTTTTGTCAAGTATTTAAAAAATCAACACATGTGGTCAAATAAACACATGTGGGAGATTCTGGAGCAACATCTAAGACAACACAACACTATTATCATAAACTTTAGAAAAAGAAAAAAAAAATTATAATTCATTCCAGACAACTGTAGAATCTCAAGCTGTTCTGGCAGGTGCTCAGGGCCAGACATTTCATCTGGATTATCCATCAATTTTCTATCTATTTTCTACCCTTTAGTCTGTGCACATGTACATTTCCACTTCCAAACATTATAGTAACAGTCATTTCTCTTACCATTTGGCTTGAATTGCAGACAAAAACATCTCCTTCACCCTCCTCTTGGAGAACGTTATTAAAGTTGAGCATAGTGAGATGATGAATGAATGCTGCACTCTGGCTGCCCTCTGTGCTGTTATTCTACTCTTCTCTATGGCTGCTTGTCTTGTTCCAGTCACACTTAACTCTACATTAATCTACCTAATCCTACAGCAACACTGCACTGGTGTGAACTTCCCTGTATGCATGTACTCCCTTTTCTCTCTCCCTAACACACACACACACACAAAGGAAGTGAGAGTGTGGCATGGCCCAGGGGATGACAGCATGTTACACCACAGTGACTGAGATTGTATCCAGATTAAAAAAAAGAAAGAAGAGTGCACATGCAGATACACACAAATTCATACAATGTCTATATCTACATACATTTGTGTTTAATTTTGGGGGGATTTAAATGTGACATGGTTCAAAGAGATATTTGGATTAGTTAGCACTAATGAGGCCCTCTGTGGCCATCACATACAAAAGCAAACATTTGCACATACTACTCTGCACTAGTTTATTCCGCCCATGTACAAACACACAGATATAAATGATATATAAATATAAATAATATTATAGCCTAAGGAAGTCACTCATTGGGCTGCTATCTGTGAATCCACCTGCTTCCGTCATATCCTGTGTGGGGTCCGCTTCAAACACTTAAAAGCATAAAACCTATGCTAACTCATTCCGTTCGGTCTTTTGCAGAGAGTCCCCAACCTACGAGCAACAACAATGAGAGCATTAGGCGTCCCCCTGGGTGCCATAAACAAATCAGTTAAGTAAAACTATTGAAAGCCTTCTGGACAACCAGTCAGCCAACACAATCGCACATAAGGCATATGAGCTACCTAGCACATATCCATATTATCACCATGAGATTCATTCCTCTCCAACTCTAACTATGGCTATCATTAAAAAAAATCACTAGAAATATTCAGTTCATCCTTGCAGAATCATTATCACAACCAGGTACAGAGTGTAATTACACAAAAATTACACAATATTGGACAAACAAGGCATTCCTTTACTTTCAATATAGGGATGAAAGTGGGAGAGTGGGGGTGAGAGAGAGAGAGAGAGAGAGAGAGAGAGAGAGAGAGAGAGATGGATGGATAGACAATGAGATGAAAATAGATGACCAGCTTAACCTACATTACCACACAAATGCCTGAAGGCAACACACATCTACTTTAAATCTGATCAGTACATCTGTGGCCTCTTATTTACACACACACACAACACACAGACGTTCCTTGAAACCCTTAGTGATCTGCCCAACTCATGTGTGCACGTTCCTCTCGGCACATATGATTCCACTCTGACCTTCAGGAATGTTTTTGTCCACATGTGTATGCGCTGAATCATAAACGCTATGAAATCTGTACTGCACATTATGACATCTACAGGAGCATGTGCATAAAGCTAGCACAAAGCTAGCTGTGTTGCTGTTTTAAAATGCAGGAGGTGCTCAGACAAGTATGATTTAGTAGCAGTGAGTACAGCTTACTGAGCTCTATTTCACACTTCACCGAGTTTAACCACACCGCTCACTTTGGCTGATTGACACGCAATTAACCTTTCGGGCCTTAGCTATGAATCCCAAACCACAGATAAAACCAAACATGCACACACACAAGCACAGTGAAACACGATACTTCATTTCTGCCCTGCCAGATGCAAGTCATGGAACGATCTGTATGAACATGATGCCCTTTATCAGTCCGTGGACGGTTATAAGCCAGAGCTCTCATTTGTTTAATTGTTTAAACACACAAAACCAAGTCATGAAACAGGCTTGTCAAATGCCCATTTTGTAACATTTCATTATAAATGCTTCATTGAAGGAGAATGTATTTAAATGACATTATTTATTTAAACGACCACTGAAAATATCAAGTTTTTTGTAGCTCATCATGATCTGGACCACTGTGCTATTTGCTTTTTTTGTTTGTTTCACAAAGCCCCTACAGAGCAGGTAAAACAGAAACTGTGCACTGTCTACAGTAGGTTTACGTCAGATTTGCATGTGTATTTCAGGTTTACCGCCATGCCTTTAGGTTTGCCCCTGCACAGCTGCGAATTCCTCTCTTATTGGCCTGGCTTTTCCCTCCATTAAATATTCATCAGAGAAAAACTGGACTCCTGGCCCAAACACTGTTTTCTTTCATTTAACCTTCGTCACTGTGCACCCATATCCCACATTCTTTTCCAAATTACGCTTGGTAAGATTGTGTTTTCTTTAAATTAGCTCTAAGTTCGTGTATTGACAATAATCAATCATGCAGCACTGACAGCTCTAAAGACCATGCTTACCTTTTTCAATCAAGCAATGGCTTTCCTGTATTGACACAATTTTTGACATTGGTATTTAGCCTGAAAATATGAATTTGCACTATGCAGATCGTTACAACCAAAGCCTAAAATACGGTCTGTTGTTTCCAAGCAGAAAATACAAATGTGAACACTGGAGTTTGCGAGCAGCTGGGACCTACAGCCTAATCCTGGCCTTTCTGACCTGGCACCATGGCCTTTCCGTGTACCCTGTCCTGTCCTCAGGCAGAGTTTGGCAGACTCTTTATGACCTATTAGTGACAGCACGGCATACAACTGACCAAAGAAACTCAACTAAACACACAGGGAGGAAGTTACAGAGGCCACACTGGGAGCCGAACTGTAAAACCTCACATTAAATATAAAAATGTTCCTGGAAACCGATAAAATCCCGTCCTCTAGAAGTCGCAAATGAATAATTTAAGGTTGTGTCATGGCTCCAGAACGACAACACACACACACAATATTCCATATGCTATACATGACAACAGCAACTTGTCAAGGCCTGCATGTGTTCCTCTAACCAGATGGAAGCACACGCGGACGGCTCTGGATGACCTAATCCCCCAGGCAAATGAATAAATCCCTCATTAATTCCTGCTGTGCCATTGGTTGTAGCTAATTAGTAGGTCAGTGCATGCCTCTGTTTGGCTAGATGGTAGCGGTGTCAGAAGTGGCACGGTTGTTGATGCAGGATTTATGCAATAGGTGGCAGATTCATGCTGTGAAAGCATGGTGCTGCAGGAAGTCCCGAAATGTTGCACAAACACACAAACAGTCTGTGGTGTTAATTACACTCATGCAACGTAACGGTTTCAATAATCAATGCAACAAAATTGTATTATACTTGGAAATATTACCAGTTAAAGGGATTTTTACATTTTTAATACAAATCCACAATGAACATACAAATGGTATTTAAAAAAACCTTTTATCACAAACTTTCATACTTCCCGGTATTAATCTAGGTATAACCATTTTTATATCATACAAAAAGACAATTATATAATTTCTATTGTTTTTTTTATTAAAAAAAAAACACATTAGAAGGTTTAATTATACCTTGAGGATGTGATTTTTGCCATGTGTGCTGAGCCCACATAATCCTCATCATTTTTTTTTTTTATCTTGCTTTTTAAAAAGTTATCTGGCCCTACTGTGCTTCCCCAACCTTAAAATAATTTCTTTTCTGCTGATGTTTTAAATCTTAAATCTTTTAAATTTTATGCATATTATTGCAGAATATTACCTATATACCTTAGTGCAACAAATTTTTAAGCTTTATGTTCATATAAGCACACACAAGCATATGAAAAGATGGTATAAAGTTCTGTTACAGTGGTTTACACAGATGTAAATGCCACAGCAAGAACAGCACTGCAAATGAGTCATGTCAGTTTGTCCTACAGGAAGAAAAAAAAGAGAGTAACTAGCAACAAAACTTGCTCATGAATTCATGACACATGCAGCATTCAAATCTCTCACAGACTATAATTTTCTCAGCCACTCAAACAAAAAACAAGCAAGAATAAAAAAAAAAAAAAATTGTATTTGGAAGCTAACAACACCCAAGAAAGGTTATAAGATTTGGTCTATGTTCTAGATGAGACAAAAAAAAAACTCCACGGGTTTAACAGCAAGGTCTGATCTTTGTCTCCCTGAATGGACCCTAGGAGAAGACAACAGCTCTTTGGTACAGACTAAACAACAGCTATTCAGCCTGAACCTCACAATAAGAGACAATGACGAGAGAAAGAGCGTGGCACAGCGGGAGGAGCATCGAGACACAAGCGGGGTTATGAGAAAAAGGGGTGCAGGACGCATGGTGTGCTAACAGGCATTGTCAATAGACTGATGGCCACCGTATCCTTCTTTGAAGATCAGTAAGAATTGATAAATCCAGCAGGGATTATAAAAAGGACAACAAATGCTAAAACTATATTAAACTACACTTGTGAATTTTAGGCAATTTTTTTGCTGATTTTTGTGTTTTCCTTTTTCAGGACATCAATGTTAAACAACTAAAGGAATGCGAACAACTGCACAAACCATGGAAGAATTTAATTCTTACAACAACAAATAAATCTCCCCAAGCTTTTCAGCTGGATAGACTTTTAGTTCTCGTACTGGACAAGAACCAGTAACAATCAGCAACCTGTGTGGGTTTTCTTTTAGTTATTATTATATGCGGAAAGATTAGGATTCGGTAACGTCAGCCATTTTCCTAAAATAAATTGTGCCAAGTTAGGTAAAAACAATCAATCTCTCTCAATCACTCAGGGCACAATTAAAAAGCTTCCTGTAGTTTACAACAAAACCTTTTTGGACAGGTGGTTTGGTCTCTGTGAGGAGCCAAGTACTGAATCAGAAGGGTGCTGCCACTGGCATTGTATTAAAAATGTAAAGTGGGATTAGTTTTACTCCTTAATTAAATACACGAGATGCTTGCCTGACAGTGCACACAGTGATGGTCTCGCACATGCAGCACAGAAGCCCATTCAGCAGCTTACATACACACAGACTGGACATTTTTATGCATCTGATTAGAAGACTTGAGTCATGGTCTCATTAGCAAACGTGAAGCCAGTAACCAGAGTTTGGTACTCTCAATCAGTGTCACCCCTTTATTTCACAGATGTTCTATTCATCACACTGGATAAGTTCCTACATTACCCACAATGCTGCCCAACTACAGCTGCCAATGGGAAATAACTTTTTCAATTTCATTTTACCCGAGCAATGCATCCACATTCGAATCTTTCCTGCTCTCACTCCTTTTTTGACATTATAGTATTCTCAAACCCATTCGTTTTTCTAATAAACTTATCATCTCCCATGTCACTAACCAGTGCGATATCTCTATAAAAGCATCACATATCTCCAGTGCACCCTTTAGCCATGTGCACTACTTCTCTGCTGAACTTTACATTATGACAAGAACAAGGGCGGATATTGGCGAGTGAGAAAATAAATCTATTGCTTTTGAAATAGGTCAATACTGAAATCTCACCATTATTCACTACGTCTAATATTTTTTCGACTGATAAACACTATAACTGTGCTGTTTGCATAACAATATACTTCTAAGTGAAAAAAACAACAACGCACTACCACCAATAATGAGAATAATATACTTAGATTTTCTAAACAAATTTATCATAACACAGAAGATAAAGGTCTACACATATAACGAAGAAACCACAAGGAAAAAAAACAGGTCAGATTCTGGCACAGAAGCTCATTTTCCACTCATTATCCATTACCATCTTTAGAACATACCAGGTAATGAGGGCTTCGCATGTAAGAGAACATGTCTCATCCAGGTCTGGGCAAACGCTGATCCTGGTCAGGAAGATGAAAGCAAAAAGAAAAACGGGCTGCTTTCCAACCCAAAGCCACCATAAGCAAGTCAGATGTAGTTATGAGTTTTAAGGGAGCATCTTAACAGCTATATTTAGAGCCGTCAGAGTTCACTTTAAATAGACTCCCTCATTAGAACATTGTCCTTCACCGTATAAGAAGAGGGCATGCCATAGAAAGCGAGTCAGACAAAGAGAGGAGTGGAGGGAGCGTAGGAAGGACTGGTATCTCAGAGCGCTGGAGGTCTGTCATCACCACAGTGAGGTCAAAGTTCACACTACCAAGGGGTCACAAGAGTTGCAGTTCACACGCTCTAGAGCAGGAGGGTGGCGTTTGATCACCTGCAGAGTGAATGAGTGTGAGGGAGAATACTCAGGAGGATTTTGCAATTGAAGGAGATGGAGTTAAATACATGGCTTCTGGTTTGCCCGTTATGGTCCGAGAGGGTAAACATCCCCCGGTGCCAAGCACATGACGGAATACGGCCTGTGACATGAGATTGGATTATGGAGATTATGGGAATGAGCGTGTGCAATTTGCATAACTCTGAGGCCAGTGACGGAGTACAACATGAGAAAACAACGGCTTTTCTCCTGTCGGCTTTTGTGAGAGAAACATGGAACACATTGACATTTCATCACCATGTGTGTTATTTGGAAAGGTAAACACAAAGTGTAGCAAAGTGTGTTTTATTCAGCAGCTGGTGATATTTAGGTCATATAAAGTACACAACCCTCACAGAATATCTGACACAAAAGGTTCAGAGTTTAGTTGAAGAACAACAACTGTAAAAGAGAGGTCTTGGTTCGAATTCGAAAAAAAAGGAAATAAAACTAACATTTTAATTTTTAATGGGCTTTAAAATGAGGTAAACATTTTTGATCCAGATTTAAAATGCAAGGAATTCAACCACAATCTAGGATTACCGGCATTGTTACAGATATGAATCATTGAATAGGGCATGTAATACATGCAATAGCCAGCATTAAACCACAACTATTTATACGAAAAGTAAATGCTTGTTATTTATCTATTCTGAACGGCGTTTCAATAAAAAAAAAAGTTGTAATACTTTTTCATATTTATTATTATATCAATATATCAAGAAATATTAAGAAGTACTCCTATTTGAGGGAAAGAATTATAGTAGCTTGTGGTTAACACGGAGAGAGAGAGAGAGAGAGAGAGAGAGAGAGAGACACTGTGTGTGTATGTATGTGTGTATGTATGTGTGTAGTGTGAGGTATGTGTGTGTATGTATGTATGTGTGTATGTGTGTGTATGTGTGTATGTGTGTATGTGTGTTATATGTATATGTATGTGTGTCTATATATATATATATATATATATATATATATATATATATATATATATATATATATATATATACATACACACTACATACACATATACATATACATACACACACAAAGATTTTCAGTGGCCAGCTAGAGAGCTCAGACTTCAAACCCCCGTGTGACTGGAGCCCAGGTTTGCTCAAAATACATCAGTAAATGCTTTAAATAATGCTCTTGTGGCTGAATGTGCACAAATCTAGACAACCACCATCTAAAATCTAGTGAAATCCAATTGTGAAATGGTTTTAATAGCAAATGGGACCTAAATGTAGAATGAGATGACACTAATCTTATAATCAGGTGCTCACAAACACTGTACATATAGTACATTTGATGAAACCACACATTTATAAAGACTCATGACTGAAATTTAGGTTAAGCAACCTCAATAGTTGGTATAATTATCGCCTCCGTCAAGCAGATTTGAATTTCCAAATCTGTACAATATGATATTACAGCGACTTGTATGTGCGTTCACCACAGGGGACGAGTGTGTGCGTGCAAGGGGAACTCTTTCCTTCTTTTGTCTTGTTCCTTTCTTCCAACTCAGAAACCTGATAAGGTTCAGGCTGCATCACTTTCTATTTTGAAACACTTCACCACGCTATTCGGCATCGAAATGTTAAAGATCAACTCGCTCCTCGAGTTCACATGCATTGTTTCAGGGTACATTTTAAATGCAATACTTCAGGATTCACTGATCATCAGGTCTCGTGGTTGAGAGACCGTCGCAAAAGCGAGTGGCATCTCCCTTCATCTTGTGAAATGATTCAGTGAAATATGACACCAAATGTTCAATCAGGTAAATAACAAGTACAGTGAACATTTGGGCAGCGCTGAGAGAACAGATATCAGGCTAGACAGGTACTCAAGATCTAATGCTCTGAATAAATGAGACAGCTCGCGTGTTTCTTATTCAGTTTGTATAAATTTGCCCTGATTGGAGGAGAATCATTTTGCCCCCTGACTGAAGAATGTTATGATAGTCCAGTGAGAACATACACATATTTAGATACAAGAAAAGAAAGAATAGCAGCTTGAAGCATGGAAACGAATCTTTATTTAAAAAAAAAAGAAAAAAAATAGACGGCACATTCACCCACAGACAGGATGTGATCTCATATACGCAAAACAAGGAACATACCCAGACAGGAAAGAGTGCGAGACTGACTGTGGTGTGTGGGCCAGAGGTGAAAGTCTGGTGAAAAACTAAACAGAGAAGAAACGCAATGAAAAACAAAGCCACAGATTTGCATCCTGTGATGATATTAAGATCTTTTCCTAAATACTAGAAGCAAAAAGGTCATTTCATCTAATATGTCTTGGCATAGGCTTTTATTTCCCAGAACATATGACCAACAAACCAGGAACACACACCTACTGGTGTGGGTTTACTTGATCACCCTTTAAACCCAGCCCAAACACACATCAGCTGCCACCTCACACTGCATATGCTGTCAGCAACAATTACACAGCAGGCTTTATTCTCAATACAGCGCATCAGCATGAACCTCTTCACAAACTCGACATAAATTGTTACACTGCACTTTTCTCTCGCCCGGTTTTCTCCTCAGTTTTAACACTGGGACAAAAGGGGAAATCAGTAGGGCCGAGATGAAAAGACGGCAACGGTCCAACATTTAAACTATAAACACAGCGTACCATTGTCGAACTACACAGCTATTTAAATCTACATCTAAACTCTGCTCCCCTGAACTTTAATGGAAACGAATGTTTGGGATTCACATTGTGCAGGGAAACAAGAATCTTACAAGATCATCTATTACCGTGCCGACATTGACTGTCCCTTTCAGTCCAGGGTTTTTTTGTTGTTGTTACAGGATTTGGGGATTCAGGTCACATACACATCGGGTTTAAATCCAGATAAGAAATTTAAAGCATTAAATAGACTCATTTAGCATGAAGCACAATATAGTTAAATTTTAAATGAATGTTGGATATAATTATTTTTTCCTATGAAGGATTCGTCATAATTTTACATCCGTATAGTCATATATAAATACGTATATACACGCATTCACACCCTAAAGCCGCACTTTTGGCAGTTGTTTATTGAGAAGCCTTTCAGAGAACAAACAGCTGCCCAAATTGATTGAAAAGGACTAAAGTCTAGCATCTCCCTTTATATCATTCTCTAGCTCGCTAACCCATGAGGCAGAGTAATGATGTGGCCGGCCTCGAAAAACAAACTAATCATTGTAGAGGCATTAGAGGATAAGAAAAGTGCAAAACAGCTCGTTGAGTGTTTGGACTGGCAGAGAAGCTATTGGACCTCCTATGTGCTTAAAGAAAGGGTTTTTTTAGGAGTACCCAGTGCCTGCTGGCACAAACATCTCACTCTTTCTGTCAGACTCCAAAAGGCAGAGCTAGAGCACCACGCCATGGAGAATGCATAAGGAAGAAGGGAAATCGGGATCTTGTAAGAAACGCACAGTGTTGAACATGACTCTGTACGGTTCAGAATATGAGAAAGTAAGTAGTATTAAGGGGCCATGATGAAATAGCATAGTGTATGTGTAACTGCATGCAGCTTCAAACAGACCATAGATCAGTGCAAAAAATGTTATGTTACGATGTCTGTTTCTTGACCTGTTTGATCTACCCATCTACGACACTAGCTTCCACAAAGGGCTCCAATAAGAAGCTTTTCTGGGAAGTGGGTGCCTGAGTGAGAAAATCAGTATGTTGAGTTTCACATCCTGCACAATAGAACCTTCATTAATGTCAGCACACTTATCAGACACTCGCACCAGCTGCCCATGACTTATCCAGACAAAGACTAAATCATAACGGTTCTGCTAACACACATTTCCACATCTAGACATTTAGATTTCTACCCAAACACGAGCATATAATCAAATATGACATGGTTATACTGCTTACCCAAACATCTAAACTAAACTTTGCCTTATGCCAGTATTTCTCAAATAGTGGGACACATTGCCGGAGGAGGGCGAGATTTACCACGAGGAAAAACGCTCCTTCGCCGAACCACAATATAATATAATCGCTTACACTTGCATGCGCAGCGAGTATAAAGATATAAAAAAAATATATATAGCGCCGCGCAAGTAGAGACTAACGAAGAGAAACCGCGTCCCGCAAGACAACCCCGACAACAGTTCGCGAGCGAATACGTTATTTTGTAACACAACACACACACAGTTCTGCTTGAACATTTGTGAACCCTTTGAGCTGTCCAGACTCGCTGCTTTCACCTTGAATTTTTTACATTTTATCATCAACTGCTTTTTTATCAATTAAATTTCAGATATATGCTGATCAATTGCATATGGCTATTTAGAGGGAATTCTGCAAATAGTCAATAAACTACATGAAAGATTGAATTATAGCTTATGCAAATGTAAGTGAATCCAGAGCTGCATTGGTAACATTTAGGTGTTTAATTAATCAGTCATAAAATTATACAATCTTAGGAAAACACTGATTAAAAGAGAGAGGAAACCAACCAAACCACTGTAGTGCCAAGGAGTCAAAGAATGCCAAAGAGGAAAGGAGATATCCAAAGGAAGATGGTGGTGATGGTCCATCGGTCTGGGGAGGCCTAGAAGACCATTCCAAATCCATCCATCCATGTACACATGGAGGGCATTGAACATGACCACAACTCTACCTATTAGTGGACGGCCATCAAAACTATCATCAGAATATCACCAGCAAAACTAGCACCAGCAAAATAATAAATGTGGTAAAGGCCGAACCCACACATCACCTCTAGAGAGCAGCAGTCCTTTCTGGCAGCATCTGGGGTAAATGTACATGCATCTTCAAGCAGACG
>JACRUU010000015.1:25932466-26064966 GCA_030449085.1 Kryptopterus vitreolus | reverse complement strand
CAGGAAGAAACATGACCCTCCATACGGGGACCGTAACCTGATCTCAGACTCGTTACTTCAGTGCACTCAATGAAACGTGGTTCGAATTAAAATGCTATGCAAGTACATTCCAGAGGTAAATTATCACATAATTTGGCTTAGATAGAGTAAAATATAACATAATACCTCTAACGTTTCAAATCTTGTGCAGCTCTGACTGACTAATATATCATCATTTTGCAATACATGAGCTCCGTCATGTACAATCAGCAAAGTTTAATCCAGTTCCAATGGTAATATAGCAGGCTAGGAAACATAGATGAGGTTAATGATGAGGTTTTAATTTAGATCTGGTATCACTAAATTCTGTTTTTGATTTTTTGTTTGATAAATTAGGATAAAAAAAAAAAATAAAAAAAAAAAAAAAACTCACCAGAACAGACACTAATGTCCTGAATTTCCCAAATTACTAGTAATTTCTAACTTACTAATAGTTACCCAGTTATTACATCGAGACAAGGTTGGCTAATATTTAATAATAAAAAAAAAACTAAAACCAGAACCGCGTAATAGACTGAAATTCAACTTGCATTTAACCGTGGCGTGTGCCTATTCATTAAGTCTTGTTAAGTCTTAAGTGTTAATTCTTTTCCATGACAACAGGAAGTTGCATTCCAGAAAGTTTGATGCTGGTGTGCGATTCACTGCAGCATTTTAAATGTCGTATAAAACTCTCTCTTGGCTGAGGACAAGTTTCTGAGTATTTAAGGGCCGTTAAACAAACTCACGCACACACACACACGCGCGCGCACCAATTTTCGTAATGTCCATTCAGCCTAAAACAAATGCATCTGATGTAATCACTCCTGCCGTATCTCTCTTAGGCTGAATGCATCATCAGCTAAACAACCAGCACGAGCTGCAAGTTAACGCATCATGTATAGACTGAGTGACAAGCCTGATTAGATTATTCACACACACAGCGAGAGGAACTGCAGGAGGCAAGCAAGGATTAGCAACCATGAGGGAAATGGAGGGAGGGGGGATGTTTGCTGTATGTATAGGTGTAGAGGAGGTTTGTGACAAGCTTGATTTACCTTAACTAGACTTTAGTGTGGATTGTGTTCCACATACATCACAATAATTGTAATCACTGAATGCAGAAACACTCGCTCGGTGCAAGAAAAAGCGATCGTGTCAGCGCGGCACGGGGAAAGGCAGCAGATGCAGTGACAGCATCACGGAATCTGCCTGACTACAACACACATGCTCACGCACGTGCACACACGAGACGCACACGCTCCATTTCAGGTGACTTCATTCCAGATGTTTCCCATTTCCCCCTTATATTAGGCCTATACATGCTAACAATCCTTTACTTGTATGGAACCAGTGTGCTGTTGAGTATAAATTTACTAAGAAAACCCAAATCTCCGAGCGCCGTCAATCAACGTGTTTGCACACGTGTTCCCGCATTTACCTTCCTTACAATTAAAGAAACAAAAAATAGAAACACAAAGCTGAGCCTGATGTATAAATCAAGGCTAGCAAAATTGCCTAAGCAAGAATGATAACATTGAAGTGTGTGTGTGTGTGTGTGTGTGTGTGTGTGTGTTTAAAAGAGAGAAAGAACAGAGGTAGAGATATTTCTTTGAAAGGTGAACAAATATTAGATCAGACTGGAGAGCTTTCATGCATGATCAGCAAAGATTTACAGAGTTTAACTAAGCCAGATTGTGCATGTGTGTGTGTGTGTGTGTGTGTGTGTGTGTGTGTGTGTGTGTGTGTGTGTGTACATGCGCTGGAGGGGCAGGAATGAAAGGAATGCTCAGGAGAAAAAGCAGGGGACTCCTTTATAGCATGCCCATAGAGGAAAGTACACGACTGTGAAGGAGTGCGACACTAAAAAAAAAAAAAAAAAAAAAGAAAAAAAAAAGAAGAAAAAAAAAAAAAAAAACCAGGATTATTTTTGCTACATTTATAAATAAATAAACAATTAATAATTCATTTATTTATCAAAATTCTATTTTCAGTAAAAAACAACGAAATAAACTATTTATTAATTTGACGGCACGCAAAAACAGGTTGCTTCTTTAACTCGGTGTGCGTGACTCATCCAGAGTCAAAGCACCAAATGTGAACAGGATTAAAGCAGAAAGGTGGGCTGAGCACAGGGAAAGACAGCTGTGCAGTTTCTCCACCCTCTGCTGGAACAGAAGGTTTGCAATGTATGTATATATATATATATATATATATATATATATATGTATGTGTTTTTTTTTTAAGAGAGAAAAATCAATGTGTATAACATTAACACGAAAAGGTCGCAAAACAGAAAGCAAGCAAACAGACGCGTTCAACACAAAGTCCATGCTTCAATGCATCTTTTTTTGTGTTGAAAACAAACATGTGCAATAATCCTAGGAATGCGAGTGTCCTATTCTTGTACTTGTGATGTTTTTAGATGCACAAACAACTGAAAGTAATCCCAATAACATATTTATAGAAATACATGCGCATATACCGACAACGAATGCCAACACATGACCAGTCAGAACACTTTACAACCTCAAACATACCTACACTGATAAAAAGAAAACAATGGACTATCCTCCCTAAAGTGATTTGTTGTGGATTAACACTGGATTTTGAGACACAGATGTACACTAAAATGAGGCAAAAACTCAATTATAACAGCTTCGCCATTTTTTTTTGCCTGAAAATATCACAGTCTTTTGCATTGGCCGAGAAGCACGAGGCTTGTAAAGTTACAGGTCAAAGTTTATACAGATAAAGTCGATGCAAAGCTAGTAGCTGCTATCAGAAGTAAACGTAGATATACTTTACCTTAAGGGATTTGTTTTTTCCACTAGAAGAAAAAGGCAGAAATGCACAGCGTCTGAAAATCAGAAACTGTAGCTGTAGCTGTTTTGGAGCACTTGGGAGTAAACAGGCTGTTTTATGACCACGTCAATTTGTTTAGACCAATGACCTCTGTACTGATTGCCATGTTGATCGATGAGTCTAAACCCTGACTGCAAGCAAAGATAACCAAATAAAACTTTTTTAAAATTAAATTGATGATCAGCAAATAATAAGTAAAATGGATAGTTACAAACTGACTTGATGATTTCTAAGGTACATTTCCTACATGGCAGCTTAGAACTACTTAATATTTTGGGCAATTTTCACAATCTACTTCAGCAATATCTCTCTGACAGGCTGCAGTGACAGCATTCCTAATCACTACAGCTTCTAAGAAAAATATGTTAAATGGCACCTCAAGCGTGAAGTTTTTCAAACACATTCACGCTAATTTTTCAATATTAACTGTAGGAGCCGGGAACGCCGTAGTGCTTTTAGTGGGGGAGGTGTAGATGTTTGTGAAAAGTCAACAAAATCCATCAAATCCTAAATCCACTGGCTGGCAGAGTGAGACACGAGCAGGAGACAAAAAGAGCTTAAGAAGCCAATCTTCTATGGACAAACAAGCTGCACTTTTCCAGAGCTGACAGAAAGAATAGATGTGATGATTAATTTTGGTACTAGAGGTTTTTAGGGAAATAACGAAGAGTTGTTTGTGTAATCCCTGATGCAATGATGTTGGTTTACCAGATTTAGCATCTAGAAGACACATACAAAAGCCTGACATCAAAGCAAAAAACAAAGTCAGTATATATCTCCACCTGCTGTCTGTCTCTCTCCCCAGGTCACTCTCTCACACAAACAGACAAAGAAACACACAGTGGGGGTTGGAGGGGACAGGAGCCACTCATGACCCATTTTTGTGCCTCCCACCATCCCCATTATCCCCCCAGAAACTCTCAGCAACCCAAAAAAAAAGGGAGAGACAATGAGGCAGGGAGACAGAGAAAGATGTTCATAACAGTTCACACCGTTTAGCTCTGTGCATATGCTGGGGCCGTTTTTTCTTTAGCGATCTAAAGGCTAAAGGCACTTTTATAAATAATTCATGCTTTATGGCATCTCATCCGTGCAAAAGTGCAATCGACAAAGGTTTTTCTCTAAAGATCAACAGATGTTACATCCTGTGAGAGACAAAGCAGCAATGTGTAGAGTGTGAACACCGGATACTTTCAAAATAATGCAGTGTAGCAGGAAGCGAGAGCTGCTAGTGATTAAGTGAATGTCAGAAACGGGTTGAGAAATCCTCTGCCGGCGTCCTAATAATGCAGAGAACGCGAAAGGATCCGATAAAACGGCTCTCCAGTAAAAGCGGGAGCATGTCGTGATTAACTTACCTGGGTGTGCTCTGTGGAGCTGCTGCTCAGCTCGTCTCCCGATTCAGAATCGTTACGCAACACCTCCGAGCTGTTTCCTGGCGATGATCCCTCTGTATCCGATGGCGACGCTCCTTGGGGTTTCCCCCGGCAACCTGGCGGCTCTTTGGACGGCGACTCGGGCCTGGTACGTGGCTGCAGTACTGCGTTGCCATGGTGATGGTTATGGTGGTTGTTGTTGTTGAGCAGAGTGAGCTCCGCGAGCACGTCTTTCATTCCGGCGTTCTGATTGGAGTCGCGCAGCAGAAAGGGTGGAGTGTGTTGTTCCGGTAACGGGGAAGGCGTGCTGGATGGAGGCGGCCGTCCGAAGCTGACCATTTCTGATGGCGCCCGCTGTTGCAGGTTTTCGCCAGACGAGGAGGAGTGAGTTCCAGGGAGGGTGATGGGCAGCGTGATGGGGGGCTTGGCGCGTGGTTTGGGAGGCGGCATGAGCGCCCGGCGTACCTCGCGCACGTACTGCGCAGGCACGTAGAACGCTTTGGTGCCGTCTTCCCTTCTCACCTGCCACCAGTCCGAGTTGGTTTTCCTCACCAGCATGTAGCACTCGCCCTGATGTATGGAAATGAGTCTGTCTTTGGCCTTGTACTCATAGTCATACTCCACTTCAACATAGACCTGCCCTGGGGCTGGGCCTGAATCACTGCGACCCTCCATCTCAGACATGACTCACAATCAATGTGTGCGCGTGTGTGTGCTGGGACTCAGAAAGCGCAGGATGAACGGATCCACATCTTTTAAGGGTTATTTATCCACACGTCTCTGCAAGAAACAAAGAAGCAAGGAAAGGATTTAGAGAAAGTTTAGGGAATAAAAACTGATTTTAAACTTTAAATTTGGCTAGGAATGAAAAACTCTATGTATCCCATGTGATAAATTAAATCATGTGTAATGGCTGTCAATTCCGAATTCTGTATCCCTCTCGCTCGTTCAATTTCATTCAGGCCACATAGAAAAATACAATGAAACAGAAAGCCTCGGCTCACATCAACACAAATCTTTTTCAGATTATCCACCATCGTAATCTGTTTACTAAATTCCACTACACAGCATGCTAGCCAACTGTAAAAGCACCAAATGATGTCATTTCCTAAACAGTAAAAAGCTTACAAGACCTGTCGTCTCCTGTGATAATGAGGAATACGGGATCAAACTGGAAAGCAGGTCATATCTGATCTGATTCCCATCCGGTACAATGGCAACTGCACCACATGCACTACATTTTGATGAAAGGACTTTTGCATCATGCCGGGATTTGTCGCGTACCGTATCTCCGGATTTTTTCTTACACTCGACAGAGCGTGCATACGCTCCCAGAAAGAAAAGCCATGTCATTTTTCTCCTGTATCCTTGAGCACTGAGGGGATCTGCATGGTAACACGATCATGCGTGAGGTCACCATGGCAACAAGCATATCAGTAACTTAGTAATCAATTTACAATGACAGGACGCGCACAAGCACGTCCGGACATACGCACGACTCGCAAACTTACAGAAATGTCACCTCTGGAGCGACGCTTCCCACAGACAAACGTTCCCCAAATGCTGGTCTGCCATGTGACACTTATACACACACACACCCTTTTCAAATGAACACTGCTAACCACCACAAACCTTTAAACCCGAGGCAGTTCAACCATTATGTCACTAACACCAATGTTCCATTATGTCTTCCTGTTAAACTATTTTCTGAATGGACGCATGGCTACAAGGGAACGAGCAGCTCCCATTGGCCACATGCGAGTTAAATATACACCGACACGTTCACAGAAGGGATCAGCAACTGACTGACTGCAACAACCGTAGATCCAGTTCTTCCATTTCTTCTTGCATTTATCACTGAGTGGATTAAAGAGGAGACTTACTGTCTGAAGTGATGCAGATCACAATTTTTGTCTGTAAAAATACCTGCAGTTTTGCAGACTCCCTAAAAGACTCGCCTCTATGTTCTCTCTCTTGGATCGCTTTTCAAATCTTCAAACGCTCCACCACACATGGGAATGGATTATCAAGTGATACATATAGCAGCCGGTGTCTCTGAACATGAGCAAACAAAAACATGCATGTCTAAGAGTCTATCTATAACCAGGATGCTAAACGTGAGCTCAATGTCTTCTACCCCAGCCCAAAAATAAAACAGGAGGCCATGTGTGAAACATGAAGCTAAAAAAAAAAAAAAAAAAAATGTATATATATATATATATATATATATATATATATATATATATATATATATATATATATATATATATATATATATATATATAATATATATATATATATATATATATAATATAATATATATATATCTATATATATATATATATATATATCTATATATCTCTCTATATATACTATAAAAAACAGGTTCCCCTCATTGTATGTAATTAAATACTCTAAGAGGAGACACACGAGCCACCACTAACTCTCACTGACTACTGTGCTCCAAATTCATTAATAACATTGAACAAAAGCACTCAAATGGGGATTCGAAGCTTTTGAAGCAATATAAATTTTAGTCTCTTCACCGAGTCCAATAATTTAAAAAGTCAAAAATCAACAAGCTTTTCACTTGAACATTATCACTGATTCTTATGGGAAATAGGAAATTGCTTAATGCACCAACAATGGATCGTATACTATTATATTCTTAATTCACATAATTTTCATTGGTATAGCACTTATTATTATTATTTTTTACAATGTATATTGTCTCAAAGCGGTGGGGCACGTTGGCTTAGTGGTTAGCACGTTCGCCTCACACCACCAGGGTCCGGGTTCGATTCCCGTCTCGGCCATGTGTGTGTGGAGTTTGCATGTTGTTCTCTCCCCGTGCCTCAGGGTTTTTTTCTCCGGGTTCTCTGGTTTCCTCCTTCCCTCCTCCCCGGTCCAAAAACATGCACGGTAGGTTGATTGGCACCTTGTAAAAATTGTCCCTAGTGTGTGAATGTGTGTGTGAGTGCATGTGTGTGTGTGTGGGTTGGCATTCCATCCAGGGTGTATCCTGCCTTAATGCCCATAAACGCCCGACATAGGCACAGGCTCCCCGTGACCCGAGGGAAGATCGGATAAAGCGGTAGAAGATGAATGAATATTGTCTCAAAGCAGCTTTACACAAAAAGTAGTACAAAGAAATAGTTTGTATCAACAAAAGTATCTGGACACCTGATTTTTTTTCCAGCTGATATGCGGTTCTTTCATAAGGCACACATTTATTTCGGATGTCCCTGTGCACAAAGCCAGCTTCTTGAAGATATAGTCTACATAGAGCTTAAAATGTGTACGATTGTCTTCACATAAGGCTATGCTACTTTAAAGTGTGCATTAACAATAAACTACATCTCCAACAATGCATGCGACTGCATTACCCGCAAAGTGACGGCATCCCGCCACTAGACTGCAGTGTATCCCACATCAGCGTTTTCAGAAGGCGGAATTGAGAAATTTCTACAAATTAACCCAAAATGCCCATTAAGCTCAAAATTGATGCAGATGGAAGACTAAGAAAATGGGAAAGCGAATGGGAACATGTTTGTGCTTCAAGGAGAAAAAGCTTCTCTTTTGTGTTATGAGGAGGCGTCGCTCAAACATATACTGTCCTAATTACAAGTGGTCAACCATAATGCTGATGTAGCAGATGTTTGACACCGGTAATCAACATGGCTGTAGTGAAAGATCTTCAGTGGTCTGCTGTAGATCTCTGATCATAAATTTTTTTTTACACTTGTTGCTAGAACTAGGTGATATGTCATAACTTGCATCTCCAATTGTTTTTAAAAAAAAAGCAACGATTTTTGGATACATTGGGAAACTGTGTCCGCTATTTGTACATGTTTTTAGCCAGTGTTTTGGGGTTTGCCGTTGTCATGTTTATCCCACAGAGCCACACACACCTCCCCATTCAACAACGGGTTTGTTTGAGGTACTGGAATAAATTAGTCATGCTGCTTCCTTTAGTTGCCACAAACCTTAGACTAATTTTACAGCAAATTTTTGGCTTGTTGGACTTCTAAAATTGCAAACCCGAACCCTTTCCGTACAACTGATGAAACTGCACCCATCTTGGAAAGATTATGGCCTGTGATATGGCGGCGAAAACATACAGAGGGTTAAGGGCCCAAACGTGTCACCTTGTTGATAGTGGGGCTTGAACTCCCGACCTTCCCATCAATAACCAAGAATCTTAACCAACTGAGCTACATCTTCCCTACTGAACACGTCTGGGATTAATTGGAAATTTGACTGCACTCCAGGCCTCTTCACCTTACACCAATACCCAACATTACCAAAAAAAAACCCTTTGGCTGACTGACTGCAGAATCTAGTGGAACTTCTTCCCAGGGGAATAGAGGTTATATGAGGGGACTAAATGTAGAATGGGATTTTTAAATAGCACATGCCAATCTTATCTTACAGTCGGGTGTCTATATAATGAAATGATTTTTCCAAGGATTTGCTGACATCTTTTTATTCCGATTCTACAGATTTTTTTAAAAATAAATAGTTAGCTATTAACAGTAATAATACAGATTCATAAACCATCACACAAATTCTGGCAGCAGCTGTGAAACCCCTGGGGTTAAGTTTTTAATAACGAAATTATAAATATACCGATCTATAGGAATTGGTGATATCCAGCATCAAAGTTCTGTTAAAATACTTACGGGATCTGCACACCTATTCGAATAGTAATTCGCGTTTCACTTCCAGGAAGACATCTCCATGGTAGTGATGAAACTGTGCTGCCCCAAAGAGCTGTACCATGCGTCTGTTTACTCCACTACTTCTCCTTCACACTAGTCTCCTACTGGATGCTCGTATGTGACGAATGGGTCAAACATCTGGTTGCACAGAGTTGATAAAAATTACTTCATCTGTCAAATGTTAACTATGCAGTATCGGGAACAGCTGAGCCTTATTAGCATTGAGAGCTGGAGGGGGGGGGGAGAGAAAAAAAAACCATTTTGCGCTGAGAGCGAGTTATTATAGCTCTCATAGACGAGTGCTTGATTTTGACGCCAGGCATAATTGAGGTCTCTTATAGAGGCCAATACCGCAGTAATAATTAATATGCGCACTCTATCCCAGTTTATCAGATACGATCCACTTTCAAGCAAACCGAGGATGCTAATTTTAATGTCGCATGGCTCTAGCGTATGATATAAACCAGTTTCAGCATCAGTGCTCAAATGAGCAAAGAGGATTGGTGAAAAGACTGAACTTGGCATGGGAGTTGGAGCTAGGATTTTCGGTTTCTAGCATTTCCCAAATGGCCACTACGCTGGTCTTTTCACACCCAATCATGTCAAGGATTGACCAAGAACCATGTGAAAAGCAAAACTACCATGCCTATAATCCTTCAGACGCAACACAGCACACGGTCTTGCAAACTGACATTTTTATGGCACAAAGTACAAACGGAGAGAACAAAATGGGCTATCTAGAGCTGGAATCAATTTCAGATGCTGAGGACCACTGATCTCTGGACAACCGTTAGATCTCAGTACACACATACACACACACACACACACACACACACACACAATTTACTTCATTTCTGTATTAAATTAACTATACAGGATATGATACTGCCATCAACAAAGACATGGCTTTCCTGCCAATGTTTTCCCTTAGCTCCAAGGGGAAGACTGCAGAATTGACTGTATATTATATTCGATCAACATTTTCGCCTACAATGCTGCATCGCAAGCAAGTATCTGCTCCAACTTAAAGCAGATCTCAAATCAGATCATTAAAGTTTAAACTGCCTTAGTCAAAGTCTGAGCTAACGTTTAAAAACAGGTTCACAAATTAAGTCAAGCGCTCAATGTGCTGTGGCACAACCTTCCTATAATGCTATAATTAGAAAATAATCCATGCTCGGTGGTGCAATATCTCCTGGGTCAAAACAAGAGGATTGTCTCTCTTTGATTTTCTGGTTTGGCATATTGGATATTTTTTTGTATAATTGCGAATCATGACGTAAAATACACCATTAACAACATCGATTTGTTCCTCTCTGCACTTAACACATCACCAAGAATGCAGCTACAAAGGACGGACACCTGCGATTTCTTCCATAAGTGTAAGATAAATGTGTCTCACAACTAATTATACCTATAAAATTATAAACCTTATCAATGACCAGTTACAGCAGGGAGAACCGTCAAAGCCATGCTGCGGCAGAAAATGTATTCGCAACCATTTAAATTTGAGAACGATGTCAACCAAACTCATCAACATTACGCATTAGCACATCAAACGCTGTCTCGGTTACATCCTTTCCTTTCTCCTGCTAAGCAACAACTAATATTTATATCAAGTTTCCCACCAGACACCACAAACTGTTGCAAAACAATTATACCTATTTGGCGTGTCGAGAGACTTTGCCTCCTCTTGCATCCAAACATGCAGCACTAAAGGCGCTTGTAGCATTTCTGGCAACGAAATCAAAAGCCCACTTACTTTTATTCACCCTGACATAATACATCGTCATGCCTGCCAAGACCCAGCAGCTGCCGGAGGGGCAAAACAAGATTATTTCAGCCTGTGTTAAAGAGTGAAGACATGAAAAAAAAAACGCATCATGTAGAAAAACACAGGAAAACCGGCACTTTAGTGAAGTGAAGTGGTGTTAAGAGAGACAAAAGAGTAAAGTCGAATGAGGACATAGAACCAACATGCTTCCTGTCACGTTTGAATGGATGTCAGATCCTCCAGCTGGACTTGGTGAAGCATGTGGCGGTCAATTTAACATGCATCCGTACACCAAAATATGCTACGGTCAGTGTTGGGAGGGTTACTTGTAATAGATTATAAATGACCCTATTCAAAAAGTAATAAGTAGTATAACTTGGTAGTGTAAAGTAACCGATTACATTTCATTACTTTCTGATGACTTTCATTTGTCCACTAGGTGGCACTTTAAGTTAACATTCTATGGAGGGAAAAAGTTTTAAAGTTTAAAAAAAATAGGTTCTATTTTTTTTAAAATGAAACTGCAGCAGATTTCAAATCAAAATCACGTTTCAGGTGAAAAGCATGCCGTAGTCTAAAACACTAATTTTACATGAAATTGTTCAGATGCAACCTGATGTAACCCAGTAGCTGTAACAAATTACTGTTCCATTTATATTCTAATAAAATTACATAACGCCGTTACATTTAACTAATTGGCTATAGTCCACCATATAAATATCCCTGTCAGTGGAGAAAGGCAATGTTTAGGGATCTAAACAGACACACACATGGTTTCCTAGATCTTCCTAGCTTCAAAAATAAACTGCAATGTTACACATACTGAAGTTGTAGCAATTATATAGAAGCAGCCTGAACAAATAAGCAAATAGTGTCTCATTTCTGCAAAGTAAGTGAACTTCTACAAAGGATTTCCTGAATTTTCAATTATCCCCAGAAATGAAATGCCAGAGCATTGTGAGGTCTAACATTCTTCATGTTTACACCAGAATTAACAGCTTGATTTACGAACCAACTGCAATCCTTTCACATGCAAAAGGTCTGGAATAAAAGGGTGAAACTACACAATGTCCCAAGGACCAGGTTTTCACCGTAGAGCACAGACATTATTACCTTATGAAAGAGTCACCAGGACTTTCTTTGACACCTGCATGAGGGGAAAAAACAACAACTGAAAATGCTGATGTAGGGGTGAGTTTCTCAGTCAAAAGCACATGACAAATCAAAAAAGGTGGGCGACACTTTCTAACATAAACTGACGGAGACAAAGGACATGTCTCTATTAAGTGAGCCTTATTCAATTGGAAAACAGAAGAAGAGGCTGGGATTTCACTCTAGCATGTGGCTCCCATTTCTGAATTTGAACTGAGCCCAAAGCGGAGGCAGGGAGCAGATGGAAGGACTCGAGTTTGGCTGAGAGTGTGAGGTCAGAATCGCAAAGCACAGAGGAATCACTACTGGCTCTCACAGCATGTCTGGGTTTACAGTCAACTAAAATGATTGACATTCTCACAGTTACCGTTTCCCTCTTTGAAGGACAGGAGCCACATTTCCACAGATTGTAGCAGATTGGACCAGTCATAGAGATAGATAGAATACATGAAAAATTCCCTGTGAAGATATACTCAGATTAATTGTATTAAAAATGCATGTGTGTACATACAAGTACAACCCAAAGCAGGACGTTTTATTTTAAAGAAAAAGAAACATGCGGTTTACTTCTGTTACCCTAACTCACGTAACTGTTTTCCTTATTGTCGTTTCTGTCTGCCCACACCTTTTCTAACACATTTACTTAGTTTCAGTTCCTAAACTATTAGCAAATCAGCAGACTAATTGAAACCATTATCACCCTGACCGCCACCCACCAAAAAAAAAAAAAAAAAAAAAAAAAACGCACGAATACACATACTGCTCGTGTTCACGTTAATCTGGTCTTCCGTAGTCTCGCGGTCGTCGGTGGAAACTTTTGAGTCTCCATGCATCATTCTGCAGAATTTTATTTCATTTCTACCTGCCGTGTTACTTTTTATCTGGCTTTTTCACTTCTGTTCTGAACTACTAGCTTTCTTTAAAGGAAAAAAGGGAATTGTGCACTTCCTGTTTATACCTGTATTTGTACCTGTTTACAACACAGCATTCAACGACCATCCCACCCCAAATAAAATTCTGCAGAATGATGCATGGAGACTCAAAAGTTTCCACCGACGACCAAACGTGGTTCCTCGACGTTCATGGTATTCGCCAGCCGTCCTTATCCTGGGCTGCTTACCGTTTATGTCATTTTCTACAACCGATCAGTTCTCAAGGCCCCAACGTGGTGGTGATGGATTCGAAATGACAACCTCATCTTAACCACTTTGTACACCAACTCTTTACTTCACACTAAACTTTTTCACCACGGCAGGTTTCTGTTAGCAATATTTGGATGGCAGTGATAAACTGGGTTCCAGTGTTCCTAATTCACTTCGGGTTAGAGCTGTGCGTCACCTGCTACTTTTGTGCCATTAGTAGAGCATGCAGGTCTGCAAAACTAACCCGTTTACATAGATAGGTGTAAGTGATAAGTGTAAGCGACCCAACTACACGAAAGCTGCAGTGTATTTATAAGCACTCTCATTTTTTTCCTCTCTTCTTTGAGTGAATAAGGTTGCATTTCTAGGGTACAAAAACAAGCTTGCGTCTCTGTAAGGACAATCAGCTTAGCCATTCTGCTGGTCTGAGTGACCGCAGAAAGCAGTCTATAATTAAACCTAATGGTATTGAGTTGGTGTTGGGATTCACACAGGCTGTGTTTTGGGGTTGAATGCATCACCTCCACGGTTTCATTCGGCTCAGGAGCTCGATCAGGAACATCCCGCGCCTCAAATACAACTCTGGGAGGAAAAGGAAAAACCCGCAGTGGCGAAGTTAAGAGGTGTGTATACACACACACACACACACACACACACACACACACACACACACACACACACACACACCTTTCTGTCCTGATTATTGGCCTTCACCACCAAATGGACGTCAATAATAACCGAAAAATAAATAAAACTTGGTCCCAGTTTACTCCTGTGCAAACCGAAATATCGAGTCTTTGCCCTTAGCTGTTTGGTCAGCAGTGACAAACCGGTGAAACATGAAAGGCTTGATAGCGCTCGTGCGCGCGCGCGCGCGCACACACACACACACACACACATTCTTATTATTCTTATTTTTGCAAGTGCTGATCCTCCACAGCCCGAGTACTCCAGTTTGTATCTCTATATAACCCTTAAACACATCCTAACAGAGGGGTTGGTAGGAGTGTATATATATATATATATAGATATATATATATATATATATTATATAGATATATATATATATATATATATATATATATATATCTATATATATATATATATATATATATATATATCTCTATATATATATATATATATATAAACACCAAGCAAATGAACTTAACTTTTCACTTGTGTACACCAAACTGCACTGCAAGTACACACTCACGGTTCAGCAACGCATTTTAAAGGCGCTTTACTACGGGGCTGAAACGAGGCGGAAATTTCACCGCAGCTTTCCTCCACCCTCTCCTCCTCCTCCCTCTCCCTCTGAGCCGAAGTGGTTTACTGGTTAGCCGCAGCGGTGCAACCCGCCACCCATCAGCCAAGCAACAACAATGTAACTCTTTATTTCTCCAACAAAAGAGCATTTTTTAACCCCAAAAAAGGCCCCGGAGAAACCCTGGACACTGACCTTAAGTCCGCGTAGTTGGTGCTGCCAGGCCTGCCGTGTCGGAAAATTCCCGGAAAATAACTTTCAAATCCTTGTAATTCCCCCTCCCGGCGGTGTGTATGAAGACTGCGACCGAAAGAGAGAGAGAGAGAAATCACTTGCGACTGAACCGCACCAGCACGACGCTGCTACTACTACTACACTCCTCCACCGCTACCACGGAACGCGCGCTCCCGTGCTCTTGCGCGCCCTCGCGCCCAATCCGGTGCTCTGGAGGTGTTGGAAGAAACGCGCGCCTCCGCGTCACTGCGCGTGCTTGTATTCCGCACCCTGTATCTTTTTTTTTTATTATTATTCCTAGAACGGAGATGTGTGCTGCGTGCTCATGTTTTGCACCATCATCTCCACTGCCCTGGTCAATGCCCTGGTCGAACCTCGATGAGATGATCAACAAGTACAAGGTTCAAACCATTAAATATGGGTGTATCCCAAAATATATCCCATTAATAGATTAAAACCGTAACATTTTTGAATTTTGAAAGAATTGGATACATTTGTGTTGCACTTTGGTCGTATATGTAAGCTGGATCTAAAACGAAAAAATATGCAAAGTGGTGAATGAAGTAACAAAGGCAATGAGTGGGTGTACAGGCTAGCAAATCGTATTCATGATATTCAGCAAGAGATATACAACCTCATACACTCTGTGGAATCACTTTGGTCTGGGTCACAGTGTGTATAGAGACTGTCCCAGGAACTTGTGAAGATAAGACACATTGGATGAGATTGTAGAGATCTAAATTCAGATATTAATAATAAGTATATATATATATATATATATATATATATATATATATATATATATATATATATATATATATATATATATGCAACAAGATTTTGTTTAACGGAGGTGTTTGGAGTTCTGGTTCACTGTCCTTAAAGTTCAGAACTGGATCAGTCCACATTGCTAATGAATGAACTCGAACAAGGAAGCAGTTGTGTGAAAGTACCATGGAGACGACGCGTGTGAGAACGTATGTGGATCAATACCGCCACCGTGTGCTAATTTAAAGCCAGTAATGTTGAGAGAAGCCTTGAGAGGATTATTAAAAAACCAAGCAATTTTAAATTTGATGTAAGATCCAGTGATCCGACTTACAATAACAACAACCACTATTATGCCATTAATTTTAATTTTATTTCATGTCAAGGGGTGAAAACCTGCCCTAAAGTAAGCATTCAGAAGAAATATACAGTTCAGTCCAGTTTTTGACTCTGCACAACTCAAGAGAGCGGAGTGTATACACACGCACACACAGAGATCCCTCTCTCCATCAATACAGGTACTGTTATTTTTTTTTCCTTTTCCTCTTTTAAAACTACATTGCAGATTCAAGACAAAATGATCTCTGTAAGCAAAACTCTTCCAAAAATAACAATTACAAAACTCAAAGGAAAATACAAACTCATCGTCTAATCGATTCGGACATGAGACACTTTAACTCGGGTTACAATAAGTGAGGCGTTCGACTGAGATGGAACATTTAAAGTGCTTTCAAAAAGTACAGAGGGAAATGGAATAAAACCAGGCCAGTCATGTTTTGTTTATCCGTAATACATCACGTCGATATTCTGTCCAATTTATTATGCCTGATCCGTATTGCACAAATAATTTCATTTCTAGCAGTTCTTCTGCCCTCATTCTGCTTGCTATAGGAACCGAAATTTACAAAGGCGTTCTAAGAAAAGATGTAGGTGAAAAATGTCATCGGAAAAAGAAAGAAAACTGACAGTGGAAGCCGAAGAGAAAATAAAACATGTATTTAAAAAAAAAAAAAAAAAAAAAAAAAAAAAAAAAAACAACAAAAATTCCCATGTCTATATTAAAACATCAATAAATAAAACATCCACCTGCAAATACAATGAAAACGTGGTAAATAACTATTAAATAGACCTATTGTAAATTCAGCTAGGCCATAAAACGCTGCAATGTCATGCTGAGTCTTCGAACTGGACAAGAGAAAGGTTATCAAAAAGACCAAACCTAGATTTTTCTAACTGCAATCACAAAGGCAACAAAACTCTTAAAAACAATGGTGGGTATGAAACATTGAACCGATTTGGTTTTTTTTTTTTATTAAATGTGCAAGCCAAGCACAATGGCTACATTTAATCACAATAAATATTCATGAGCTAAAGCAAGATGGAAGCTTACGAGTTGGATTTGTGAAAGCATTTAGTCCGTACAATCTGCAAATGCAGGATTCGGAATCGCGCTCAGTGACTGAGGATCAATGGCTGCGACGGATCTGCAAAGGACAGCGACTGGCCGTGGTCATCGACAAAAATCTTTGCGAGCAAAATGGTCACGGTTGAATATTACGCCAGCCAGGCTTGTTTAGACGAACCAAAAACAGGAAGCAGTTATTTCAAATGAATTATGACCATTTCTGCAGGTGCTGCATCT
Organism: Kryptopterus vitreolus; assembly: GCA_030449085.1. Lineage (NCBI taxonomy): Eukaryota > Metazoa > Chordata > Actinopteri > Siluriformes > Siluridae > Kryptopterus > Kryptopterus vitreolus. The sequence continues at coordinate 26,048,010 of JACRUU010000015.1, read as the reverse complement.
GTACAAAGATACAGAGAACAGATGCTTTTTAAGCGATGAGAAACCACAAAGCCAACAGTCTCTACACACCGCTCGATATGGGTGTAATGAGCATGATCACTTACTAAAAGGAACGTTCGAAACAGCCCACCACCACTTCCTTATTGGGGGGAATTCAATTCAAAGCCCGTCAGAGGTAAAATGTCTAATTCTATTAGTTAAAATGCTACTGCATTTCTTCACATATCCACATATTAGTTTACAGGCTGAACTAATGAAAGACTATGGAAGTACTTCCCAATCAATACGATCAACTGATGACTTGATCTGTTAAATCCATTCATTTATATATATATATATATATATATATATATATATATATATATATATATATATATATATATATATATATATGTGTGTGTGTATGTGTGTGTGTGTGTGTGTATAAAAAAAACACAAAAAAAAAAAACAGCAATATCTAGATCATGACAGGTGATCTTTCATTTACACAGAAACTGAGCGTTTACACACATTTCGTAATGCTGATATCACTATCAGTAATGATGCACATTTACCACTATGTTTTTATACAGTGCTTTAAAGGAACATGTGGAGTGTCTACAATCAGCAGCTTTGTTTTCTCTTTAACCTTCATTTCTTTTTTGTTCCACTTTCTTTATTCCTTTTTACAACACGTTACCTTGCTAAGGCCCCAAAAAACATATCCCAGTGCGCGGAAATAGGTCGTGTAGTCCGACTTTAGTGTTTAACTTATCCATTCAAGTGAATTTGTTTATTGGAAAACTGCTCAGTGGAAGCAAGAAAGAACACAGTCACGCTCTCCAAAACAATTAAAACAAGTAGCATGGTGCATACATGAATAAGCTAGGAGAATGCAGTAGCTGGGTTTCTGTTTACCCTTTTTTTTTTAGTTAATTTTCCATTCATTCCTGCCTTATGTTTTTTTTTTTTTAAATGTGTCTGTTTTTGATGATACATTCCGCTTGGCACAGTGAGGGCTAAAAATCTAATGCAATTAAGAGTGAAGCTACAAGCTACTTACAGAGCAGTGATTGCACTCATTTTTGTCCTACTTCTTTCTTTCTTTTTTTTTCTCTTTTTTTTTTTTGGTGTGTGTTTAAACAGGGACATGGAATCTCTAAACATCTGACCAGAGAGGACAACTGTACAGCCAATGTAGGAATATTTCATACATATATATACTTATATTCAAAATTTTAAATAGAAAATATATATAGTTTAAAGTGTTAGGCCTGTGGAACTGTCCAGTGTTGAAAGGCCGGTTCAGTTCTTCTGACTTCATCTAGACAAACACCCACACCACAACAACACACACACACACACTTGCAGACTTCAAATCCTATAAAAAGAAAGTGCAGATTTATCAGCCTGAATCTAGTCAAGCATCTCCCCTTCTTTTTAAAAAAAACAAAAAACAATGCAGAAAATAATAATAATGCAGAAAATAACCTGAAAAAGATACATAAATACGCACATGATGCAATGTGAAATGCAGAATGTGTGCGTGTGTGGTATATATATATATATATATATATATATATATATATATATGTGATGTGTGTGTGTGTGTGTGTGTGTGTGCCACACATTGTATGATTGTGTGTGTGTGATCTTGTGTGTGTGTGTGTGTGTGTATAAAAATCTATATCACAGTAAATTTTTGATATAAATTTTATATATTTTATATACTGATATTGCTTATATTATATACTGACATTTAGCTCTTTTTATATATCCCAATATATATATATAATTTATATATGTTATATATATATATATATATATATATTTAACACCATGTATATATAGATATTTATATATATATCTATATATATATATATTATATATATAGAATTCTATAATCATTATAATATATATATGTATATAAAATATATAAATTATATAAAATATATAACAATATATATATATATATATATATATAATCACAAACTAACAAAATACAATCATTTAACATACAAGTTTACTGTTTGGCTCCACCTCCTCCCCGGATGACCGCTGGCTGGTTATTGAAGATCCCCGCCCCAGTGCGGTTGATGTTTGGGTGGGTGGGAGATGCCACGGGTGGCTGGCCTGGTCTGATAGGTTTGGCTTGATTGAAAAGCAATATGTTGGGTTAATGAGGTCAGAAAACAAAATAGTATACATAGATTGCACACAATAAGCTTAAAGTAATATATATTCCACAAAAAGGTAATTGTGCCCCTGCAATAATTATAAGGAATTATCACCTATTTTGTTGTATATATTATTTTAACCCCTTATTTAATCCACATTTAACCAAGTCTAATTCGTACTATTTGCTGCATACACCACAGACATAAACTGTATTGACTGCCATCTAGTGGTTGTCTGTAGTATTTTTTTCTCTTTCCAAGAACTGAAAAAGACTATATTTCATTTCAAACATCAGTTGTGTTCTGTGCGTTAGAATTATTACTCCCTTTGGACAAAACTATTTCAGATTTTCTTTTGCATGGATAAAGAAATAAGGAAACCTATATGAGATCAGCAATTACAAAGCCTGACTTGTGTGATTGCTTCATGCATGCTGCTTTCTGGATGCAACTCTGACTCAAGTTCTCATTTGGCTCCATAGAAAAATTGTCCTTGTGGTTAAGGACCGTCTATTGTGTGTACCGATCTGTGCCGAGTGTCCTCTGCGTCCCATGGTCTTTCGCTCTGACGGCCTCTTTAATGCGGTCCACCTCCTGCTGATAGCGCTTGCGGTCGCGTGCCGCATTCTCTTTGGCCTCCTTCAGTGCGGACTCCAGAGCCTTCACACGCTCAGCGGTTGCACGCAGACGTTTCTCCAGCTTGGGCAGCTCACAGCGCAGATCTGCATTATCACGCACCAGCTGCAAAGCAGAGCAGAGATATTGTATTATAATGGTTGTCCCTGGGCAACTTTCACATTTACCATGAAAAGAAAAGAAAAGAAGAGAGAGTTCCATCACATAATCCTTTATACATAAATTAAATGGAGATTTGTGAATTAAATGCAGAAATGTAGATTAAAGGCAGATTTGAAGTGAAATGAAGCATGAAGATAGTTTAGCAGCCCGAACTTCAGAGGCGTTTGTGTTTACCTGCTTATGGACTTTAGTGAGCTGTTCCAGATTGTTCTCCAGGAAGGAGATCTTCTGCTTCTGAGCAGCACTGCCACCGGTGTCATCCGAGTCCATCTCGGCGCTCTGCACAAAGAGAGAGGGGGGGGAGAGGGGGAGCTTGCACGTGAACACATCATATAGTCATGGCCAATACACTATTGAAATTCCAGGGTTATGTCAAACAAGGCGGATCCGTAGACTGAAATTACTTCTTATAACAATTTGAGCGACAACACTGTATTTCACATTAATCAGAGCAAATTAGAATAATAATTTAAAAAATATTTTTACCTTCTTGACCCGAGTTGCCAAGTCTTGCACAAATAATTTCCGCAGGTTATGGAGAGTCTGAAGCTCTTTAGCCTGGTGAAAATGGGGAGGAAAAAAGTAGACTAAGCACATACACAGACACACAATCCTCAGATATAACCCGAAACTCCCTCAGCAATGAGAATTAAATAACTCACAACTGTCTCCTCAAGGCCCTTGAGGTCTTGTCTGGCCTGCTCCCTTCTGTCCTGCATAACCCTGTTCTCACAAACACACATATTTTGCATAAAATAAATAAATAAATCCATGCATTTTGGAATGCTTTGATTAACTGATGTGTGCAACAAACACATACGTGAGCTCATGCAGCTTGCGGCTCTTTTCCTGGTCCATAGATTTGAGTTTCTCGTGTTCCACCCGGAGACGCTCCTGCTCCAACATGATCTTCTGGTTCAAACTGTAAACAAACAGCGACAAAATGATTATACATTACTAAAGTACATCTGACAGATTTTTTTTCCTCCATCCATATTTATCGATAGTCTTACTCCTGGAGCTCAGTAATAAGCTTCTCCTTATTCTCCAGCTCATCTCTTAGGCTGCTGAGCTGCTTCTGATGAGCCTCCCTGTGGTTCTGGATCTGCTGCTCCACCGCAGTCTAAACACACATTACAATTATGAGTCCTGCCTTGAAGAAAGCATCAGCAAACAAGACGGAGATGTTTAACTGTGATTTACATTAGCCTGATAGCATAAGATGAAAGGACTTGGAGAAATTGGCGATATCAAAGATGACCCAGTACATTACAGGTTACTATTAAGTCCAACGGCACATGCATCAAATCATAGCTCATAACAGTCATATAGCAGATACTTGTCTTGGCTTATGGCATCCAAGCCCTCAAATATTTACTTTAAGACAATTCTGATATAGCTTTATATGCACTTGCTAGTTCATAAATCTTACTTACTTGTATTTGTATGATTATTATAATATCTGTCAGTAAAATTATTACATTATTTAAATGCTGGCGCACCAGAAATTCTAACACGAGCACACATTTATTGCATCTTCCGTCATTTCCTAACTAGGTTGTGTATTCGATATTGATTTTCATCTTCTGCAGAAAAAAAAAAAACTATGGAAGTCTACTTCCTTTCTTGGACTTGTATCCTTCAGCGCATTCCAGTGCGAGTTCCTTTTATGAATGTTTTTAAAATGTGTTGGTACTGCACACAATTCTGACTCCAGCTAAAATTTGCAATCTGGTTTCCAAAGGCAAAGGATTTTTTTTTATAGATAAACCATTACTGAATTCATTATTAACATTCCTTTCACTTCAAGTGAAAATATTCACTTAAAATAAAGAGAGAGCACAAACTAATGGAAAAGAAAAAAAAATCAATACAAAAAATTTAAGTAACACTTGAAGTCAAAGTGAACTGGAATGCCAATTTGATGCATCATTTATTATTTTCTCCATCCTAGTGAGCACAAAGCACTCGGTCTTCAGGCTGAATATATTATTTTAATTCATCATTTAACTGTGTATGAAAGCAGAAACGCCTTGTAAGTTATGAATGGCAATTTGACAGTCAGGCAAATGTATTTTTTCATGGTAAGAAGAAATGTAAATTTTTCTTAACATTCATATGAAAAGATTATTGTGGATAAGTTAAAAAAAAACAATGCATTAGAAATCTGATTATCGGTTACGGAGATTTTCAGTTTGACAAAATATAAACTTTAAAAACAGTCTGCACTATTTTTTAGCTCCTAGCTCAAATGGTATGAGAGAGAGACGGACAACTAAATACAGCACAGCAACTAATCTGTAAGTGTAAACTTGCCAAACAGATCACAACGTCTACTGTAAAAGTGCTATTATATTACGGGGATGGTTTATAGCTGCGTACCTTCACTTCATTGGCTGTCTGAATCTCATTCTCTTTCTCCATAGCATGGACTTTTTCTGTAAACAATTACATGCAATAAATCTTCAGTAAAGACATTCAGGCAGAGTTCAACCAAAGACTTTAGACTTGTATCTAAAGCTACAAATGGATAGTTATACGTTAACTGCACATTAACACGTAGCAAAAAAAAAAAGAAAAGTTTGTGCGTACCCTGGGCACTGATTTTGACAAGTTCCTCATTGAGTGAGTCAACATTTTCCTCCAGCTGCCTCTTTTTCTGTTCCACATTCTGTAGGTACTCTGTTAGAGACTTAATTTTAGCCTCATGCTGCCAAGAAACCAATAAATCATAATTAACTGCACAGTTATTAAAACATAGTTAGCTGCACATATATTCACATTTTATCTTCACCCTGTTAATTGGCACACACGTGTGTATGTGTGTGTATACATACATACATACACACACACACACACACATTTATAAAACCACATAATACAGATGTTCATCGAATAAAATAGCAAATAAATCTAATAAACATCTTTTCAGTCGTATTACCTGAGAGATGCGGAGTTGGCACGCAGCCAGCTCCTTCTCATTCTCGTCCATCTTCTTGTTGCTGTCAGTTTGCGCTGTCTCCAGCTGCTTGCTGCGCTTCACCAGGGTCTTGACCTCGGACTTCATCTTACTGATGTAAAGCCTGGCCACAGTGAACTCCTCATCAATCATCCCACTGCCCTCGTGCTGCTGAGAGAGACAGAAAGAGAAAGACAGAGGGTAAAATAAAATAAAAAAAGAAGCGTGGAGAAAAAAAAAAGAAACAGACATAATGTAGAGGTCAGAAAGTGCTGCTGTAAAAACGAAAATTTTTATCCTGTCGAGGAGGAAGACGGGTACAAGGTCATGTTAAAGCTCTATCCACAACAGCAGCATTCGGCAGAGGTGCTGAAGCACTTCGTCCCTGTCATCTACCTTGATGTCATTGCTGCCTACAGCAATGCCAATCTCTGCCAGGTCTTTAAGCAGCGATGACATCATCTCAGATACCCTCTTCTTCTGGTGGTTAGTCATCTCCTTTAGCTTTTGCAGCTCAGAGTCTAAAGAGGCTAAAACACTCTGGGGGGGGGTTATAATGAGAAGCACAAAAGACAAATAAAACAATATTAGTGTTACTTATATATAGTTCCAATATATAGTTTAAAAATAATGATAATAAGAAAGATTAATATAAAATTGCACAGAAACTGCAATTTATCATTAAATACACTGTTAAGAGCACAATATTGACTCTTGCTTTAATACGACATTAAATCGTATATTAAACTGTATAATGTTTTCATACCGATTTCTGATTGAGTTCCTCACTGAGGGTCTCAAACTCTTTGGTCTTATCCTCCACCTCCTGACTCTTCTGGTCATAGTTGACAGCGAGTTCCTCCAGTGCCTGCAGCACCTCCTTCACCTCCTCCTTAGAGGCTTCATTCTCCATTTGCAGACGTATCAGCTCGGCCTGCAGGTTGTCATGGTCTCGCCGTGAAGACGCCAGAAGCTACAGAGCCACATACGTTCATTAACGCAGAGCACACACTCGGGCCTACGCACTAGGCTGATCCTACAGGTTGTTGCCAGGTTTAATTATACAGAGTGAACAGCATAGACCTGCTGAGACTCTCACCTCCTCCTGATCCAACATCTGCTGCTTGAGCTTTTCAGCCAGCTGAGACTGCTGATTTATCTCATCATCCTACAACACAAAGAATAGAATTAGAAATAATAAGAACACACACACACACACACACAAATAACGTGAGAAGAAAATGGAGGCAGCCTTTCAGAATACAATGCTCCTAAGTATTTTACCTTATCATCGAGCTGCTTGTAAAGTTTGGCCAGTTCAGCTTCACACTTCTCTCTCTCCGTGTCTGTTAGACGCACCCCGGGGATGTTGGGAGTGGACGCTATCTTGTCGTTGTTTATGGTATTATCCAGAGCCAAAACCTCAGCGTTGGCTTTCTCTTTATCATATTGCTCATCAATAGGAACGGTCTCACCTTAAAACCAAACAAACAAACCTTACAAACGCACTAATAATAAGGCCGCTTTATATTGTTCATAACTAATGTGGTGTGAGGAGGAGGGGTGTTTACCGTTCCTCCAGCGGTTCAGCTCATTTTCCAGCCAGGTTATAGTGTTGCGGAGCGTCTTGTTCTTCTCTTTCTCCTTCTCGTATTTTTTCTTCCACTGTTCTGCTGTCAACTCCACATTCACAGTCACTGTGTTCTTAATGGTCTTTGCCCTGTAAACAGCAAATGCACATACACACTCAGTCTCCCAAACATATATTCTCGGAATAATCAAATGGTGAAAACTGGAAATATGGAGGTTATATGCAACTTAACTTACTGGATGTACAGGGTAAATAATTAATTCAACAACAAAAAAAAAACATTTACAGATATTTTTAATAATCCTATTTTCCAAAGTTAGGACACCAATTATCACATGCATAGAATTTGCATTTGTTGTGATATGAGACTATATCCTCACCTCTGTCCAAACATGAGTGTGGATTTGGTCTCGGCCTCGTTAAAAGAGGAGGGAGAGCAGCAGATGACGATGGTGGTCCGGCAGTTACCACCCAGAGAGTCCTGAAGAATCCTAGTCATCTTGCTGTCTCTATACGGAACATACGTCTGACAAGACGCATAAATATATTAGTGAAATAACAAATGGCAGAAATGTAACATGCACAGGGTACAATAGAAATCAGGTGTCCGTATTACTTTGCATTTTATAATATAAAAATGTACTGAACTAACCGATCCTTCAGCCAGTGCAGAAATGACATTTCCCAGAGAAGAGAGGGACTTGTTAATATTTTTGGCTTCATCCAACACAGCCCCTTCAGCTCCGGTTTTACTGACCTACACACACACAAACACACACACAAACACACACACGAAGAACTGTTTAATCATAACAACATGGTTAACACATGATGGAGAGAGCAAACAAGAATTGGAGAAGTGGTGGTCAGGTTTACCTTCTCACTTCCAGCCAGATCGACCAGATATAGCTTCCCACTCAGTTTTTGCTCTGTCTGTGTGTTCTCCTGCTTCACATTAATCAGGAAGATACTGTGACTCCTAGAGCTGTGCTCATTCATATCTGGCAAAAACACACAGAAAAGTGGGTGATTTTATTGTGATTTTCATATGTTCACTGCTCCGAGTCCTAGCACTAGTGGGCCCTTGTGGGAAGGCCCGTAATCCCCAATTGTTTAGCCTTCCCCAGCCTTTAGGGTTGCACAAGCCAGTGCCTTCAATAGTGCCGGTCCCATCCCAGATAAAATGGGGAGGGTTACATTAGTAAGGGCATCCAGCGTAAAAGATGCACCAAAACTAACATGCTAAGCATCCGCTGTGGCAACTGAAAGAAAGAAAAATTGTGATTTTCACATATTGAACATTATTATTACGCATACATGACAACTTGGGTGATGATATTTTAACAGACACACGGAATGTCTTACATATGCACTGTTGTTTACTGTCCTGCTTTGTTTTGAACAATTACTCATGCAACATGGATGGTCAGCCAAACAACTTAAGCTTAACTTATTTGTTTGGAACACAGGCCACGCCAGGAAGAAACACCAGGGCTGTTGACAGCGGTGCCTCTTAACACATCCATTTGTACTTGCAACTCTACAGCCACCGCAATAAATGTAGTATACAAGAGCACACCCTGTCTGACTTTCAAGACTAACACTCCAATCAGAGTGCTGAGATATAAACGATAACTAATATTTCCTGGGTAATTTCCTAAAGAGTGTAATCTTCAAGAACTTCAGATATTGTTTGAAAGTTTGCCATAAACATAGTCAGGAAAAAAAATACCCAAGATAAGTAGACTTATGTAGAACTACAATTGTGGTACAAGTAACATTAGACGCACCAGTTAATTGGATGTAGGAATTTTAGCGAGCGCTTTAAATAATTCTCACCAGTATTATTTACAAAAATACAATTCCAGCCAATATGGTCTAGTGATCCAAAACTGATCATATAATCATATAATAATAAATGTCTGATCAGTAGTAACCATATGGCCTGCAGTGGTATTTAAATCAATGGGGGGTAAAAGATGCACCTGACAAAATGCTTTATATATTTATTAAACTGGTAACTCAGCCTATTTGCTGGACAGATGAAATAGTGCTTGGGCATACTTGTTACAGCCACGTGTCTGTTGGATTTGCCCTCATCGATGGTGTCCATCACCTCCTCTGGGCTGCAAACAAAGCGCTCGGTACAACCCTGGACACATAAATAAAGAGGAAAAAAAAAAAAGTGTGAGAGAAAGCATTGATTATCCCTATCCCTTATAACTAGACACAACCGACCACCCTGGCTTTATCCGTAACCATTGTTCATGCATCATACTCACCTTGACATATGGGACCCGGTTCTTGTCTTCATGTACAGAGAGATTAGTCTTGGACACTGTGCGAGAGATATATTTTTGAATTAATTTAAATAAAGCACACACTGTACGCATTAAACTCCCAAGTCCACTGTATTTACAGAAACTAACATCAGATTTGCACTTACCATCCAGCAAGTCTCTGATTTTATCAAGGTAGATTTCAAAATAGGAGACCTAGCAAACAAAAGCAAGGGTTTAACTACAATTAATGAACATTACATAAGTGCTATTACACTTTATATACAGTAACAATGAAGCTGCTTTAAGATTACGATAATTTACCTTGATATGGAATTCCAGGTTTTCATCCATGGAGTAAATATAGTTAAATATGTCCTGTACAATACGTGGAATGATTCCCATTCCATCTGGGTCATGCAAATTACCCTGGAAAAATATAAAATGTGTACTTTAAGTATGATCAATTATTATGCGTGATCATTTAGTTATGCACAGCTTTCTGCATCTCTGTGGCTTACCTCCATAGTATGTGTTTTACCAGATGAGGTCTGTCCATACGCAAATATTGTACCATTATAACCCTCAAGAACATCTACAATTGAAAGGGAAACAGACAACTGTAAACGTGATTAGAAACAAAATGTGTTTCGTTGTGCGAAATTCTTTGTCGGACTGTGTTCCAGTACTTGTGCCACTGATCCTGAACAAGTTCGGACCTCAAGGGTTCCCAAACTCTGCCACTTCCTCACCTTTAACAATCTTCTGTGCACAGGCGTTGTACACCTGCTCCTGGGTAGTGTTGGACTGGAAAACACGGTCAAACATGTACGGCTTTCCCTGCGCAAAACAAGAAAAGAAGTGGCTGAATAAATGTGCATCTTTCTCGCGCTGTTTGTTTTCACTGGATTACAGAGAAAAGATCATTTGTGTTGGTAGAGAGCAGATAAAGACCTTCTTTATTCAGCCACAGTATGTGTAAAAGCAACTGTAGCTGGCTGGATGCATCTTTGGCTAATCAGCCGACTGCTGTCATGAGACAGGGCATTCGCAAATAAAAACACAGGCAACCTAACTGTTTAGTAGTCTGGGTGGTGCCAAAGGAATTCAGGCATTGCCATTTAGAAATCAGTAAAAAAAATGAGTCTGCAGTTGAAAACTTTGTTAGTGGTTAGAGAACAAGGCCTGATATACAGCCAGCACATGGGTTTTAATCTCTGTCTATTCTATTCTACAAAATGGTTCTTAAGGTCCAATGGTGCAGCAAAAACATCCAGACAATAACTCAAAGGCATGGTTATCTTCATCTGCATTGTGTAAATCAGCAGTAAAGAGGGGAAGAAAAAGTAAATGTCTAGTCAAGAAAATGTGTGTGTATCTCTATAGAGAGAGAGAGAGAGAGAGAGAGAGAGAGATCCCTCTCTCTCTCTCTTATATATATATATATATATATATCTATATATATAGCTCAGAAATTAACATGAAATATAGATACTGAAGAAGTAAATGGTCAAAAGCCTAAACAAGGGCTGTCTGATCATTTTTCAAAGAGGCTCAGATTTGATCAGACTCTCACTATTAAATTAACAGCAGAAATAAATCTATTTGCAGTTAGTCTGAAAAAGACTAACACTGGTACGGTCTCTGCCACCATCAGGTGCAAGCAAAATCTGTGTTGTCCTGCAGGCATGCATCCAAAATGACTAGTCACATGCATGCCTTTATTCATCTGATGGGCCACGATTGGGTCTCGGAGACGTACTTTGAACACTTCTTCTTAAGACAAATGCACCATGGGCGCAGAAAACACGAAAGGCTCAATCAGTGTAACTGAAATTAGCCTTTAGTCATTGGTCGTTCCGGTTGATGCTGATTAATGCTGATGCTTAATCTCACAACAGATCCATAGTGGCAAGGATTTTGGCACGCATTCAGAGTTCTGAATTCCAGGCTGCCTGGTTTACTCCTTTAATCCTTTTGGTTGTGCTGCACAGTGCCAGCTGGCCCAACAACAACAATGCACCTAAAAATATGATAAGCACAGCTAAACCAATATAAATTAATGATCCTGGTCAAAAATGTTGTTTAGCCATAAAACAAGAAGAACCTGACATTCCTTTGATCTAGCTTGAATCATGGCCTTATGGAGTCATAAATATGCCTAATACATTCATACTGAAAATAATAACTAGAAACTAACTAGAAACAATGATTTGCTGCATACAATTGCTTGACATCATTAGGTTGAGTGCTATTTGATCAGAGTCTAGCACGTAATACTTATAACAACATTCACAGGAACATGCCCTACATCGAGACCAAAGACTTGCCTATGCAAGTACAATATAAAGAAAAGAGGAAGGAGAGCAGAAACAATTGTCCATGCAATCAGTTACTCTGTCTGCACCGGCACCGGTTCTACCTCAGGCAGATCAGGGGGGAAAAAAAAAGATTCATGACGAGCTGCATTTATATGCAAATATAGGCAGGTTCGAAAAAAATCATCCTGCTGTGCTGTTCATAACTGTTCATGAACCAGCCAAGCTAAGAACTTCCTGTTCTATATGGTGCTAAAAAAATGCAGGTATGGTGTATCCTGCGTATAACTGTAATAACAAGCTAGTTGGGTCTATACAGTGAACATGCTTAGCATCAGATCTTGTGCAGAAGAACATAATGTACAAGTTGTATGGAGTTACTGCAATGGGCGTGAACATCAGCAATCTTTGTGCTCACTCAAAAACCAGGCAGGGGACACAATACAGAGTCTACAGGAAAAGGCACACATTTATCTCCCAGGGGGCAGAACAGAAAATTGTTTATACGAGCAGGGGAGCGAGGGATCAAACTCATAATGGTTGGGGACATCAAAACGGTATGGGAGAGATGGGATGCCACCGTATGTGAGGTTCACGTCTCTGTGTGAGCCTTCACTCTCCCTGGTTGGTAATGTTTGTGTGATAGGGCAAAGCTGGCTGTTAGGTGGGGACTGAACAAGTACAATTATTAGTTAAAAATAAGGAGAAATCCTAAATAAAAAAAGGATCATAATAAAGGTTTTGTTCATTTTAATAAATAAACAATAAGGCACATGGCTTACCTCATAAGGCACATGTCTATGAGTAGTGCTTTGCCAAAAGCCATAACCAACATTAATGGTTGATATGGAAAATAAACAAATACAGTTGTACATTCAAAAAGGTGGGAAAATATCATATGTTGGTCACATGACCAAAAAATGTTGCATTTGCCCTGTTGTACTAATCAAGTACAAATTTTCCCACTGGAGGTCTGACTGTACATCACTAACGCAGGACTGTAAGGATGGCTGACAGCAGTACAGGGAAATTATATTTTTCTTCTCTGACACCGTGTAGCTTTAAGCAGAGAAATCACCACAAAGTGCTGGACTCGGGCCTTCTAAGATTGGAATTGATGACCCCTTGCCGACAGCTTAGCTTCGTCATTGAATTTTTCATCAAGCTGGCAAAATTATAACAGGAAAGGTTCACTGGCCCACTTGATCTCATTTGTACATCAGTCATTACAGCCCCAGTAATACCTTCTATAACACCAGTAATTAGAGACTCATAAATAAAGTCTGAAGGAAACCGATTAGTTCATTCACATTCTGCGGATTATTCCTTCAGTGTGTATGAAAACATGTTTGTTCCTTAATTAGTTTCAACTACTAGTTGTATTTACTTTAAAGTGAGCGGATTACTGCACTATACGTAATAGTAGAGCTAGAAAACAGATTTCGTCAGAATCATCAGTCTTCATGCATCACTGCATGTCTAGATGATCATGTAGCTTGAAGTACAAACTTTGCCTTTAAAAAGCCTCCCATTATAATAATTTTTAGTGCAAGCTATAAAAACTCCTCCTTTATACCCAAACGAAACTGTAGGCCATAAAACAAATTCTTGGTGTTGAAAACTACTTGAGCATGTGTACAATAAAAATTGTTTGATCAAATTTATTATGTTGTCATGGTTTATCGTCAATGAAAAGTATTTTTGTATGAATAACCATGACTATATTAAAACCTCAAACACATGCTTTGCGAAAGAACGCCAAGGTGGCTGAATCGGCTCTCGGCAAAGTCACGCTGGTTCATCTTATGTAAGAATAACTCCAACCCTTTTCCTGAACGCTGCCCTGCTTGTGGTTCATAAAAACACCATTTAATTTTACATAGTGTACTCTGCCTCAACAGCAGCTGCTCTCTGGACAGTACACGTAACACTCAAAGGCATAACAGAAACTACTAATGCTTGAAACGGGAAGCCCTGATGTTAATAAGAGGAAAACAGCCACCATATTCCAGTATCAGAGTTTTCATTAAAAAAAAATATTGAAACGTTAGGATACATTAATATCAAAATTAATTGGAGCTTTATACACTACACAAGGATGCCTACAAATGTCAGAGCTGTAACGACCGAGTTCTGTTTGCAAAAGCTAGCCTTCATGCCCTTTGTACATAGGTGAATGAAGCAAATTACACATATAATATAATAAAAATAAATCAGCATGTGATGCTTTCAGTTCCTGTTCTGTCCATGTTGGTAAACTGTCTTTTAAACAGTCCTCCCATTAAACGCCTTAAATAACCTTTTATTTCTCTCCTATTCCATTTTTAATTCCGTCCCTAAAAGTGTTTGCATCATCTGAGGTTTTGGATTACTTCCCATTTGTATTTTAACTTGGTTTCTCCTCTTCTTTCCCATTCATGCTACAGTAGCCATCAGAGGATAAGATCATTCTTTATTCAAAATCAGGTCATGGGAAATGTACCTCCTGTACAAACTCTTACTGCAGCAATCACCCGTTTCATTTGTGTGGATGAAATGCAACTCACAGGTATCCAGAAGCTACATGGAGATGACGACTTTAACGCTTGACCCTTCATACGGCACACTTTGGAACGGGGTCGTGACCAAGGACCAAAACGCTGAACTGTCCAAAGCGACTAATGTCTTCGTATTAGTAAAAGATCGCTGACAACTGGCATGGGGAATGACGCTAAAAGTGAAATGTGATTGTAACCGAGGTGTAAAATGTGGGGCTTTTCTTTGTTTAACTTGCCAGAGGAGATTAAAGTGGGCCGGCTGCTGTATGATGGACAAGCCGCAGCTGTGATGCTGTGCCAACTGGCCTGGCTAATAATGAAATAACATGAATCAAAATGCCTGAGGAAAATCTATATTTCAAACGTAAAGGCCATGTTTTTTGTGTGTGTTTTATTTTGCTGATTGGTTGACGCTGCGGTATTGTACTTCCTCGGGAGCTGCGTTAATGCTGGCAACGTTAGCAAAAACAAGAATGCACCAAGTGCGAGCGAATGAATAAAGCAGGCCGAGCAAGTTGCGGCTATGTGGGTGGCTAACCGGCTAGCGCTCTTTCGCTCAGCGTAATAAACCTTTATAACGACAACTACACCCGATCACGAGGATGACCATTAGTCTACCATTCAACAAGCACGGCGATCGTGAGCTAGCCTCGCCGTGTGTTGGCTTGTCTTCCGTCGCAGTGTTGGGAAGGCAGGGCCACAGATGATGCTACACATCTAGACCAGACTAGCTAGCTCGAGATTAGCCTGCTTACCCAGTCCAGAGTTAGCTAGAAAGTCATTCACGTACATTGCGAATGTCGCCTTACAAATACAGCTAATGACTCAGCCACACCAGTGTGAGACTCTCAAGGTTATAATAAAGACGCGTTCATTTAACGAGCGACAATATATTCGACCCAAACCCGGTGTCTTTTCGCAAGGATTTGGGGACTTGGCCGGCCTACAATGGACGAGTTTCCGTTCGGATACGTAGCTCCAGCTAGCTTCAGCCAAGGGTACTAGCCAGCTAGCAGAAAAAAACCCTGCATTTCCGCCGACTTACCCCGATCACCACATTGTCATCTCCTTGAAATTTCGGGATATATCTGTCCCCTCTTTCCACCTCGGAGCCGTTCAGTGGCCTAAAGCGGCACATCACTTTGATGGTGCACTCCGCCGGGTCCGCCATCTTTCCCCCAGAGCTGATGGGGTGTCACTGCCGAGATCCGAGATCCTGCTCCAGGAGGAGGCCGCGCCCCGCCACGCTCTGTGCAGTTTCACAATACACGCGGCTGGTCGCAAGTGTCTACGAATATATATAGATTCAGTTTTAGATTAATAAATGTATATTTATTTCCGTCTCAGTGCCCCGGTAGTCGTGGAGCCATTGCAGTGGCGGGGTGTGTACCTGAGACAGACCGACCGACCGCACGCACGCAAGCACAGCCCGGACCCTCCCGCTTCAGCTCTCGGCGCCGGAGCTCGGATGCTCGGTGACGTCACCGCCGTGTCCCGAGGGGGCGGCTGCGTCTCATAACAACAAGCACGAAAGCAAATATCACTAAGGCTCTTGATTCGCCTTCTATCCACTGGTTCCTGCAGATAAACAAGGGGAAAATCCTAGTCGCCACGTCTGAAGGTTATGTTTGGACTTCCGCTAGATGTCATTGGTAATAAATGGTTAACTCCGTGAGCTATCATGGCTGTGGAATTAGGCCTGACCACATGGAGGGGCTGGGCACAGGGCAGGGACACATGCTGGGCCAAATGAACAATTCTGAGATCATGCTGTATGATGAATGCATAGCTAGAAACTCCCATTAGTCGAGATGGTCTTTTTTGTAGTTAGACTCTTAATGATGGAGGAATGGCAATAAAACGACTGCAGTAGAGCTAACGTTTCATTCATGTGATCAAACTCTTCACATGTTGGTCGCATTAGAAACAGGCAATCTGCATGACATGCATCTCTCTGTCAGGGTTTGCACTGGATCCAGGCACTTTTCCAGGATGTGAAGCATGAACCAGTTCGCCCAGCTCTTTTCAGAAGAATTAACCAAAGCATGCTCGATAGGTGACGTTAGAAGTCACCATTTGATTTCTTACAGTGAACATTCTGTGTATAAATGTATTTATTATGATCCATTAGTGGCATTGGTCAGTGGTTAAGATTTTGGCCTTCAGATCAGAAAGTCATGAATTCAAATCCCAGGCCTTTGATCAATTGCTGGGCTGCAACTGCTAACTTGTATAAATAAAATAATTTAAATAGCAAATTAAATGTACATTTCGAGGCAGTTTCTAAGTTGGCAAAACAAACAGGGATATCTAAAAATAAATGGGACGGCAATCCATTCCACGCACACATGTTGCACTCATTGGTTACGGCACTGGGCTATTGTAGTGTACCCGAGTATTCGCCAAGCTGCCACTTTTGGGTCCTTGAGCAAGGCCCTTAACCCTCTGTGCTTCAGGGGTGGTGAATCATGACCGACCCTGTGCTCTGACCCCAGTTTGATATGCAAAGAAAGAATTTCACTCTGCTGTAATGTATATGTGGCAAATAAAGGCTATTCTATTCTCTACTTCTACACGAGCAATCACATACTAACACCAGCGGCCAATTTAAAATAACCAGTTCATCTAACGTAATGCTTTTTGGAAGGTAAAGAGAAACTAGAGAACCCAGTGGAAATTCATGCAGACACACACAGAGAGGCCATTCAGAGAAACGCTGCACAGATGGACACTTGAGCTCAAGACTGAACGTGGGATATCTATGGCTATAAAGCAGCAGTGATACCCTGATCACTATCATATCATTGTATTTCACAATATTATTACAATTATTATTATTATTATCATTATTAGAACATTTAAGTGAAATATAAATTGGACATAGAAGTGTTATTAATTAACTATTTTTGCTAGTTCCCCAATTGACTGTAGTCCAAGTTTATCTTGCCTGCTTAAAATCCTTCTGAACATTAGCCTACTTTTTCACCTCTATAAAACCAAGGGCAGCATGTTTTTTTTTTTGTTGTTTTTTTTTTTTTTTTTTTTTTTTTTTTTTACAAAATGTGTTTAAACAAAGCAGTTATTACAATGCAGTTATTCACAGCTGTATGAGTGTCAGGCTTTGTGCTTAATGGCGTTTTAATGAAGACGCCCATATTTGTTTAGATCTCGAGTCTAGAAACAGGGTAAACAACTCTGTATAAATATGATGAAACCGAAAATCCTGTTCTGCTATTCATGCCTGAGATCAGCACTTTGTTTGGAGGCTGGAGAGTATTTTACTGTCAAGACCTGCAGGGCTAATACTAACACTCTATTGTTGGGGTCTACATGCTTTGAAAACACAAAAGGGACTCATTTTTGTAGGGACTCATTTTCAATGGAAGACACCTTTACCTGAACTTTTTCTGTGATCTAAAACTCAGGATCTGTGTAATATTGTAAGGTTATATTGATATCTTATGTGCATTCCTTAAGGGGAGGTGAGGTGGTAGCTTAGTGTTGAACTTCTACATAAGGGTTTCTGCCAAATGCCATAAATACAAACCGTACCAAATGATCAAAATGCTGATCCTAGAGTGTTTTCCCTGCTCCCAACACACCTGATTTAACTAATCAGATATTTAACAGCCCTTTTCTGAATTGAAGTGGTTGTGGTGGGACAGCGGATGCTCCGGGACACAAATATGGAAATGCATTAGGCAAACAAGTTTTAGAGGGCAAATAGAGTACAATGGAGAGTGAATGAACTGCCTACAGGAAACCAGAGTGAGGAGGAGGAAGCTGGTGCTGCAATGGAAATAAAACTTTGGATAGAGAATGGGTGTGAATATGTTTGACACTGAGATGTCAAACATTACCTACAGTGGCAAGAAAAAGTATGTGAACCTTTTGGAATTTCATGGTTTTCTGAATAAATTTGTCATAAAATGTTATCTGATCTTCATCTAATTCATTGGTATTGACAAACACAATGTGTCTAAAAATAATAACACCAAAAAAATCCGATCTTTCTTGTCTTTATTGAGCACAATCATTCAACATTGAAAATGGCAGTGGAAAAAGTAAGTGAAACCTTGAGTTAATGACCTCAAAAAAGCTAATTGGAGTTAATTGGTTTTAGCACACCTGGAGTCTTGTTAAGATAATAAGTTTGGAGGTGTGGACTACAGATACTTTGACTGATAAAAACCCCTCAAACCTTTGGAGTTTGCTCTGCACAAGAAGAACATGATTATGTGAGCCATGCCTCGCCAAAAAGAGCTCTCAGAGGACCTACGATCAAGAATTGTTGATTTACATGAAGCTGGCGAGGGTTACAAAGTTATTTCAAAGACTTTAGAAATTCACCAGTCTACAGTTCGGCAAACAATCTACAAATGGAGACAATTTGGGACTGTTGCTACTCTACCTAGAAGTGGGCGCCCCGTCAAAATGACACCAAGAGCACAACGAACACTCATCAATGAGGTAAAGAAACAACCCCGAATGACAGCCAAAGATTTAAAGGCATCATTGGAACTTGCTAACATATCTGTTCATGAGTCTACAATACGTAAAACACTGAACAAGCAGGGTATCCACGGCAGGACACCGCCGAAGGAAGCCGCTGCTTACTAAAAAGAACATTGCTGCACGCCTTAAGTTTGCAAAAGAGCACATTGACACTCCACAGCGGTATTGGCAAAATGTTTTGTGGACTGATGAAACTAAGATTGAACTATTTGGGGAAAAAACACACAGCACTACATCTGGCGTAGAAAGGGCACAGCATATCGTCATGAAAACATCATCCCAACTGTAAAGTATGGTGGAGGAAGCATCATGATTTGGGCCTGCTTTGCTGCATCAGGGCCTGGCCAGCTTGCAATCATTGAGGGGAAGATGAATTCCCAAGTATATCAGACAATTCTTCAGGATAATGTGAGAATGTCTGTACATCAGCTGAAACTGTGTAGAAAGTGGGTGATGCAACAGGACAACGACCCAAAACACCAGAGCAAGTCCACAACAGAATGGCTTCAGAAAAACAAAATCCACCTTTTGGAGTGGCCGAGTCAGAGCCCAGACCTCAACCCAATAGAGATGCTATGGATTGACTTGAAGAGGGCCATACACATGAGACGTCCAAAGAATATGACAGAGCTAAAGCAGTTCTGCCAGGAAGAATGGGCTAAAATTCCTCCTCAACGATGTGCAGGTCTGATCCACAGCTACAGGAAGCTGCCTGGTTGAGGTTATTGCTGCCAGGGGGGGTCAACCAGTTATTCATTCTAAGGTTTCACTTACTTTTTCCACTGCCATTTTGAATGTTGAATGATTGTGTTCAATAAAGACAAGAAAGATTGGATTTTTTTGGTGTTATTATTTTTAGACACATTGTGTTTGTCAATACCAATGAATTAGATGAAGATCAGATAACATTTTATGACAAATTTATTCAGAAAACCATGAAATTCCAAAAGTTTCACATACTTTTTCTTGCCACTGTATATGTGTAAGTCTCAGTTAAAGTATGTTTTTTTTTTATACCTAGTAATCTACCTGGTAGAAATTGTAAGATAAAATATTTGTGCATCCTAATCGCATGAATAGGTGTCTAAGCTGTTTCTAATTGGTTTCAAGTGTCTAAATCTTTTCGTTTCATTGCATTAAATAAATATGATTAAATTCCAAAGTTATATGTAGAATGCAGAACATCAGGTTCAGGCCCTGTGGCCTGCAAACGATAAAAAAATGGACTGCCTGAGCTTGTTAAGAGTCTGTGACATAAATAAATTAAAATGTTAACATAAAAGTCCAGTCGTAAACAACGGAGATAACTGAAAACCTTCAACATTATGCCATAAGATAGTTTTATCAGCATAATAGATAAAACTGCATACAATCTAGATACCATTTCTGGGAAGGGCTATGACTGGAGAGGTTTTTGCATGTGTGTGTGTATGTGTGTGTCTGTGGGTGTGTGGGCATCTATATAAAAACACTTGTTCCGTTTGGCTGTATGCCTACATGCCAGACAATCTTTACTGAGCACATAGCATATGTAGAATTTATGAATGAACATATGGAGCTTTGTGTGATTTAACATTGCTGCAGTTTATAAAGTTGAAATATGTACGTAATTACATGCGATGTTTCAATATATGATTCATTCATTCATAGAGAACGAATTAAAAATATGAGGAAGAAATCGCAGATTAGCGCCTCCTTCTGCTCATATCAAGTACTGCAGGCAAGCCCACTGTTTAATGTCGTAAATCACGATATCAGCCTGAGGGAGTTCCCTAATATATTTTTTTCTGTTCAAGTGATCCGGATATTTTTAGTTGCGCTCATATTAGTTCATATGTAAGAGGTTTGCATGGCACAGCAATTCATATTAGTCAGACTATTATTTGTTAGTGCATGTATGCATAAAATAAACTGTTTTTTTAAAATATATATTTAACAAATTGTTTTTTCCCCAGATCAAATGAAACTAGATTTTGTGACTGGATTTATTTATAGAAAGTTCAAATCACCAAATAATATGTACTGGCAGATTTGCTCTGTTCTGTTTCGTCAATCCCCCCCTCCCCCCTACACAGTACTGTGCAAAAGTTTTAGGCAGGTGTGAAAAAACGCAGTAAATAAAAAATGCTTTCAAAAATGGAAGGTTTATTTACTTTCGGCAATAAACGAAATGCAGTGAATGAAGAAAAGAGAAATGGAAATCAATGCAATATTTGGTTTACCTTCAAAACAGCAGCAATTCTTCTAGGTACACTCTCACAAAGTGTTTATGAAGGAACTCGGCTGGTTGGTTGTTCCATCTTGGAGAAGTAAACACAGATCTTCTGTGGGTGTCGACGTTCTCACATCCTTCTGTCTCTTCATGGAATCCCACACACACTCCATGATGTTGAGATCAGGGCTCTACTACTTCTAGTAGTAGAGCCCTTTTGCTCTACACTACTTCTAGTTCTTCAAAAGTTACAAATATCAAATGTTGATTTGATTTAGAATTTTCTTTTGTTCGCTCACTTTGCATTTTGTAAATTGACAAAAAATGTAAAAAAAAATCATTATTTTCAGACAAATGTAGAAAAGAGTACAAACTCTAGCCCATATTGAATACTAGCCTGACGCAAGCTTGATATGAATGTGTAATGTTGTGTGAGACATTTTGGAAACTCATGCAATACTAGTGCCAGATCTCTCCTCACAAAAGCACCGTAATACATTCACAATGGCATAGAAGCAGCTTAACTCAGTGTGGTTTGGGAAGAAAAGCATTTACAAGCAATTACAAAACAAATTCGCATTTGTAATTTACTCACCGTCTTGTAACGGGACGAGTGTGCGTATGTACAGATTACAGGTTCTAGATTTAGACACGGTTTCATTTTAAACGTACGCAGCGGAATCCACAGAGTATCCAACATCAATGAGCCGTTCTGTAATTCAGTGTGAGATGGAAAGAGTCACAGATATATCTATACCGGGATTTAGGAAAGATAGCGAGCATGGGAGACAATGAGAATGAAAATAAAAGAGGGGGCTTGGGAAGGATAAAGCATTCATTACTGTTCATTCTCTTCATTCGGCCGTCAGCCTTCTGCCGCAATGCTTCCCTTAATTACAGGAACTAATTAGGGCACGGTCCCATAAGTAGGTTTAAATTATACAGACACAGTTCAGATAATCACACATTACGGGATCGACGTATTATTAAAGGCGCAACACAGGCAACACACACACAGACCTTATATGTCCTGCGCACAAAGGTCAGCTTTTGACAAAGGTCAAAGCAAATGCACATGTCAATGATCTGACACTTGTGCCGATCACAAACCTGTCATCCGAGTAGATAAAAGATAAAAAGCTGCCAGTTGCCATAGCTACTGTGCAATCTTTCATTAGGCTTCAGTAAGGGTTTTCTCCAATACACAGCATGAATTACAGACATAAGACAGGCCCATTGGGAGCCACAGGACATAAATTACACCACCGTGACTCACATGCAAACTTGTCAAGTTCACTTGACACGGAACTTGGAAAGCACCACAAGAAAATGGAAGACGTTTTTCCGTATGTTTTTTTTTTCCTGCAAATTGAATTGATTTCTAGTTTTTGCTCATGGGTTATTCTGCTGATAAACGTGTGGCCGATTATGTCTCTCTCTTTTGCAGAAAAAAAAGATCTGATGTTAACAGTCATACTAGAACAAGTCTAAAAAGATAACCCAGGTATGAAATCTAGCCTCACGGTTTAATTTAAAGAACAATGTTAGAGAGCAGCCAAATCCACCTGCTTATTCTGTAGATGTTTATACAGGTGCCCAAAGACAGGTTCCATCCTGTTTTACTCCCTTTATGTCTCAGGTTTAAAAGATCTAGAATTAATAATCCATGGTAGCTCTTTTGTGACAGTGAATGATTAAGGGTGTAACTATCTGCCAATGTACAAATAGACTCGTTAGACGCAGTAGGATATTTGCCTGTAAGCGTCATCGTCATTTATGGCTGGCCTACCTGTCATCTATCAACCAGTGCTTGTATTAAAACGTGTTGTATCTTTGTTTTTTTATTTGACATATTTTTATTGAGCCTGAGAGGGAAATTCTTTTTTTACTTTGCATATCCTATCTTGTTTGGAAGCAGGGGTCAGAGTGCAGGGTCAGCCATGGAAGAGCACCCCTGGTGCACAGAGGTTTAAGGGCCTTGCTCAAGGACCCAAGGGTGGCAGCTTGGTGATACCGGGTTGAACCTTCGGATCAGTAGGTCAGCACCTTAAACCACTGAGCTACACTGGCCGTTTTTTTTTTTAATAAATAAATCTTATCTTATCATATCTCGTATCTTATGTTGTGTCTGGGCTCGTAACCCTCTGTGCTCCAGAAGGCGCTGTATCATGGCTGACCCTGAGCTCTGACCTCAGATTCCAAAACAAAAAACAAGATACGATATGCCAAGAAAGAATTTCACTGTGCTGTAAAGTACATGTGACAAATAAGGGATGTTCTATTGTGAAAATCACTTAACGACAGAATTATAATCCCAACTAAGAATGCCACAGAATCAACCCAGATTAAGAGTACGTCCCAGATTATGGACCACCTATCATTTCTGTGTAACAATGTGCCCTGCGTTTTCAAATTATGAATGAAGTTCCCTTAGCAACAGAAAGTATGTGAAAGTAGAGACCCGACATGTCTTTAGATTTCAGTGCAAGTTACTATAGTAACGTCCTCGGTTTCAGTACAGGCTATTGTGTTAGTATTCTACTGTTGCTTTCAGTATTCTCAAAGTTAATTGTTTGACCCCTGGAGGCTACATGAGTGCGCAGCTGATCAGACTGGCTGGGCTTGTACCATAGCCACATACTCAAGCACTGATAAACATACATATGAAATACTACTATATATAGTCTAGTCTTCTCTCTCTCTCTCTCTTGCTGTTTCACTCTCTCTATCACCTATCAATATACAAACTATTTATATGACTACTTATATACTTTATTTCCTATAATTCATTATTTATTATTTAATCATTTTCTGATGCTATAGGTTTTCTACAAACAAAGCAAATGTTTAATAAGATTAGTATACAAAATAAAACTATAACAAAAATACAATAATTCAATTTATAACCATATAATGGCATTGACAGCAAAGCTATATAGGAACAAAAAAATAAGGATAAAAAAATTATAATTGTAAATAAATAAATAAAAACCTTAAAACTATTGATTTACAGTTTTACTTGAAGGTAAATATTTCGGTTTGGTAAAACATCGTAATTTTAGTGATTTTTGGAGAAAATAAACATTTGAGAATATCATGTAATACCTCTAATCACCACTATGAGGCGCTTGTAGCATTCTCTACTTCGAGCCAGTGTTATATCACCTCCTGCAGCTGAAGGCCAGTTAGCTGTTTTACAGGCACCTCGTTTTTACACATCATTTTGGGGGTGAAATAAAAAAAAAAGTTGTAATATACCTGACTGGAGTTCGAGTTGAAATCTACAGCAGGACGCTCAAGTGTTTTGAATGTGTGCCGGGACTCCTGAAAGATATTTTAAATTCCATCTCAATAAAAAAATCATTTTATCAGACTTTAGCTTTATCCGACTAAGATTAATTTATGTAAATTGTACAGATTAATTTATGTAAATAAGTTTTAATAATGTAATAATGGTTTGTGATTGTAATCACTGCATCAAAACAAACAAAATAATGAAGAAAAACATCTGAAATCAACACAGACAAAACAACTTTTTTTTCAGTACAAACGTCATTCGAAAACATTCTTTTTACTTCAGCCTGTCTTTGTTTCACACCAACAAACAAATGTATACACGCGCTCACACACCCACACACACACACACACACACACACACACACACACACACACACACACACACACACACACACACACACCCCTAGCCATATCTCCAATTTAATGATGCTTGGGATAGCAAGTCAATTTGTTGTACAAAAATTAATCATTATTCTTTATTGCAGTAAGCTCATTATATCACTTTTTTGTCTGTCTAGTTCTCTCTTACAATTCTCTCTCTCTCTCTCTCTCTCTCTCTCTCTCTCTCTCTCTCACACACACACACACACACACACACACACACACACACACACACAAACACACTTAATTAACCCTGTTGGTGCTGAGAGACAGCCAGTGACACACAGCATCCCAGCAGAGCTGAGGGCGGGATGCAGGGGGAAAAGCACTAACGAGCACCCACTGAGACCCTAAGACAGACAGACAGACAGACAGACAGACACACAGACAGACACACATACACACACACACACACACACACACACACACACACACACACACACACACACACACACACATACAAAAGCTATTTTACAGATCGTGGGGTTCCCTGTCAGAATTTAGAACAAATTTAGAACATAGAACATGTGTCGGAGTCTGTCTGCACTTTCTAGCAAAACATTTGAAATGTAAATGCAAAAAAGCACGAATATAACAATCTCAAAAAAGAAAAGAAATGATCTGATTTGTTGGGTCGACAGGTGTGCTGTAAAACAACGGCTCAATTTGACTGCTGTTAGGCGAGCAGAAAGTGAGCATTAGACGGGATCTGTAAAAAGACATGTTTCATTGTTTTCATATTATGAGTCAAAGAAAGGCGTCCTCTTCAGGATTTATCCTGTGCCATTGTTTGTCATTTAAAAGTGCCCCTATCAAACTACAGACACATGTCAAACCTTCCGTTTATGTCCAGGATATTCGAAAATATTGAGTCTGACCACTTATTTTCGTACTTACAAGAAAACAGTATATTTGAAGATCTTCAGTGAGGTTTCAGACTCATCATAGTACAGAAACTGCACAAGTTAAAATGACAAATGTACTGTTTTCACCTCAAGACCTGGGCTACATCTCTCTGTTAGATTTATTAGATCTTAGCTCGCCATTTGACACTATAAATCATGATTATTATGTCAGACTTACATATGCATTGAGGGACAGGCAATAAAATGCTTCAAATGCTGTCTGATTGTTAGCATTTTGTAGATTTAAATGGATAAAACCCAGGTTAAAGCCCCAGGTTAAATGGGGTGCCACAAGGTTCAGTTCTAGGACACCTGAGTTATCACAATATACATGCTTTCCTTGGGAAACATCATTTGAAGGCATGGGATTAACACGAACTGTTATGCTGATGATACCCAGCTATACAGACGTGGACAAAATTGTTGGTACCCTTTGGTCAATGAAAGAAAAAGTCACAATGGTCACAGAAATAACTTTAATCTGACAAAAGTAATAATAAATAAAAATTCTATAAATGTTAACCAATGAAAGTCAGACATTGTTTTTCAACCATGCTTCAACAGAATTATGTAAAAAAATAAACTCATGAAACAGGCATGGACAAAAATGATGGTACCCCTAGAAAACACAGAAAATAATGTGACCAAAGGGACATGTTAATTGAAGGTGTGTCCACTAATTAGCATCACAGGTGTCTACAACCTTGTAATCAGCCATTGGGCCTATATATATGGCTCCAGGTAATCACTGTGTTGTTTGGTGATATGGTGTGTACCACACTCGACATGGACCAGAGGAAGCAAAGGAAAGAGCTGTCTCAAGAGATCAGAAAGAAAATTATAGACAAGCATGTTAAAGGTAAAGGCTATAAGACCATCTCCAAGCAACTAGATGTTCCTGTGAGTACAGTTGCACATATTATTCAGAAGTTTAAGATCCATGGGACTGTAGCCAACCTCCCTGGACGTGGCCGCAGGAGGAAAATTGATGACAAATCTAAGAGACGGATAATCCGAATGGTAACAAAAGAGCCTAGAAAGACTTCTAAAGAGATTCAAGGTGAACTTCATGCTCAAGGAACATCAGTGTCAGATCGCACCATCCGTCGTTGTTTGAGCCAAAGTGGACTACATGGGAGACGACCAAGGAGGACACCATTGTTGAAAACGAATCATAAAAAAGCAAGACTGGAATATGCCAAACTACATGTTGACAAGCCACAAAGCTTCTGGGAGAATGTCCTGTGGACAGATGAGACAAAAATCGAAGTTTTTGCCAAGGCACATCAGCTGTATGTTCACAGACGAAAAAATGAAGCATATCAAGAAAAGAACACTGTCCCTACTGTGAAACATGGAGGAGGCTCTGTTATGTTCTGGGGCTGCTTTGCTGCGTCTGGCACAGGGTGTCTTGAATCTGTGCAGGGTACAATGAAATCTCAAGACTATCAAGGAATTCTAGAGAGAAATGTACTAGCCAGTGTCAGAAAGCTTGGTCTCAGTCGCAGGTCATGGGTCTTGCAACAGGACAATGACCCAAAACACACAGCTAAAAACACCCAAGAATGGCTAAGAGGAAAAAATTGGACTATTCTAAAGTGGCCGTCTATGAGCCCTGACCTCAATCCTATTGAGCATCTTTGGAAGGAGCTGAAACATGCAGTCTGGAAAAGGCACCCTTCAAACCGGACACAACTGGAGCAGTTTGCTCATGAGGAGTGGGCCAAAATACCTGCTGAGAGGTGCAGATGTCTCATTGACAGTTACAGGAAGCGTTTGATTGCAGTGATTGCCTCAAAAGGTTGCGCAACAAAATATTAAGTTAGGGGTACCATCATTTTTGTCCATGCCTGTTTCATGAGTTTATTTTTTTACATAATTCTGTTGAAGCATGGTTGAAAAACAATGTCTGACTTTCATTGGTTAACATTTATAGAATTTTTATTTATTATTACTTTTGTCAGATTAAAGTTATTTCTGTGACCATTGTGACTTTTTCTTTCATTGACCAAAGGGTACCAACAATTTTGTCCACGTCTGTATATAAAACCAGACGAAACATCTCAATTAGCTACGTTAACTGAGTGTGTTATGTATTTAAAAGATGGAATGACTAGTAGCATTTCCATTATTAAAATTCGGATAAGAATTTTAAGAATTTTCGGATAAGATAAGTATTGCTCATCTGGCCTAAAGAACAGTACACAGAAGCTCCAGCATTTAAACTATTATTTAGAAGAATGTACTGGAACTACAAGCGCTACAGTAAAAGAGTTATTTTAGACAGCAATCTCTTGCAAATCATATCACACACATTACAAAAACAGCCTTCGTCCATCTTAGAAACATTGGCAAGCTAAGAAAAATGTTATTTATATCTGAAGCTTGTCCATGCATTGATGACCTCCAGACTGGACTACAGTAATGCATTGCTAGGTGGTTGTCTAGCAACATTAGTAAACAAGCTACAGTTAGTTCCGAATGCAGCAGCAGCCAGAGTCCTAACAAGGTCAAAAAAAAAAAAAGACCATATAACCCAAATCCCTAGTGTAGTTTCTAAAGTAGAGTAGAGTAAGTCTACTAAATGCGGTATGTGCGTTCTCACATTTAGCTCATAAACATTGGAATAGCCTTCCTGACAGTGTTCAGCGCTCAGACACACTCTCTCAGTTCAAGGGCAGTTTTAAAGACATATCTTTTAGTAAGACCTCCCTATAACATATATCATAACCCTGTGCTTTAGTACATGTGCTCTTACTAATACTATGAACAGCAGCAACACTAATTCCTCTCCACCGCTTCTCTTCTCATCCCGAAGTTCTCGAGGTTCCGCCAGCTCCAGTTGTATCCCACCCCATGAAGAGTTTGAACCTACTAGACCCCGAAAACATCCCTGTCATCTATAGCTGTACCAGTGTTCTTTGGACATTATTCAAAATCGCACCCTCCAATGTAATCCTGGTAGTTCTATGGTATTTTGTATTATTTATAATAACACACCCATTTCACCCAAATGAGGCTATGTTCCCCTTTTGAGGTCCGTACCACTCCAGGTTTCTTCCACATTCCATCTAAGGGAGTTTTTCCTTGCCACAGTCACCCCAGGCTTGCTCACTGGGGATAAATACACATCAATAATTAAACATTTTTTGTCCTATATTTAAGGGGCATGGTGGCTTAGTGGTTAGCATGTTCGCCTCACACCTCCAGGGTCGGAGGTTCGATTCCAGCCTCCGCCATGTGTGTGTGGCGTTCGCATGTTCTCCCCGTGCCTCTATGTTTTTTCTCCAGGTTTCCCCACGGTCCAAAAACATGCATGGTAGGTTGACTGGCACCTTGGAAAAATTTCCACAGTGTGTGAATGTGAGTGTGTGTGCGTCCTGTGATTGGTTGGCATTCCATACAGGGTGTGTCTTGACCTGATGCCTGAAGACACTTGAAATAGGCACAGGTTCCCCACAACCCCAGGGAATATCGGATAAAGCAGTAGAAGATGAATGTATGATATATATGTCCTATAATTCTTCCATTCTGTAAAGATGTTTGGAACAATGTATATTGTGAATGTGAAAATCACCATGTAAATAAACCTGAACATGAGCTAAAGCTCTCACTTTCAATTCTTAAAATTGAATCAGTAACAGCTGTGCAGGTGTGATATCCTTTCTACTAGAACTGACCAATATGCAGTTGAGTAAAGACAGGTTTGAACTAAAATCAATTTTAATCAAGATTGCACTCTTGTCAGTTTTCATGTGAAACAATAGTGGATTTTGGAAAATGTATTGTATTTGTAAGCATACGAAGTTTAAATCGGAACCCTTTAGGGGTAAAAAAGAAGACACTGGATTAGTGGTTAGCACGTTCGCCTCACACCGCCAGGGTCCGGGTTCGATTCCCGTCTCGGCCATGTGTGTGTGGAGTTTGCATGTTCTCCCCGTGCCTCAGGAGGGTTTTCTCCGGGTTCTCCGGTTTCCCCCCGGTCCAAAAACATGCACGGTAGGTTGATTGCCACCTTGGAAAATTGTCCCTAGTGTATGAATGTGTGTGTGTGTGTGTGTGTGTGTGTCCTGCGATGGGTTGACATTCCCTCCAGGGTGTATCCTGCCTTAATGCCCATAGACGCCTAAGATAGGCACAGACTCCCCGTGACCCGAGGGAAGATCGGATAAAGTGGTAGAAGATGAATGAATGAATGATTCAGGGTAGGCAGTGTATGGAATAAGGGTTTGGGGTTTAGGGTTTATTATGTTTGTGTTGGGGTCAATGTGGCTTTGTTTGTTTTATACTGCATTCAAGTTTTTCGAGTTTATAATGACGTCAGATTTATGGAGCGAGTCGAATTGTCTTTACATTGAATTGTATAATCAGTGATATATATCCAAAGATTTAAAGCAAAAATAATGGCTCATACAGAACAGAAAAACTCTCTGCAACTCGAAATGGTTCCACATGAACAGCCTAAATATCCACCAAGTTACTGAGCAACTCAAGAGCTATGCGGCTTTGGACTGTAATTAACATAAACAGTCTACTACAGAGTTTGGTTTCTCTCAAGGTTTCTTCCTCGTACTGTCTCACAAGGCTTTTCCTCGCCATTGTTTCCACTGGCATGTTTCCACAGGGATAAACCTACAATGGGTCACACGAACATATACATTCTCTATATCTATGTAAAGCAGTCAATGTACATAGTCAGTAACATCAGAAGAGAGTTTTTCAAGTTAAAAAAAAAGGAAGAAATTAGTTCACAGTCCTTCAGTGTCTTTCAGTCCTTTAAAAACTATTTGCTTACCTTCTCTTCTCTTAGTCAGACATCACACACTACATACTAAAAAATCTGTGGTGTGAAAATCTTGCGTTAATGTGCTTATGTAAGTTTGAAAGGCGGCCTGGCAGTCAGACAAGTGTTAAGTGATTATTGCTTTGGAAAGGATTCAGGTACATGCGATCACACATGCCAGTTCTCACTTGTATGGGGATGGTATAATGATGGAGCCAATCCCCCCCAAAAAAGGCCAAATGATTAGAGCGAAATCCTCAAAGACTGCTATTTCCAACTGAAAAAAGGGCACATTTGATCTCGTGTGGGGAATAATCGCCTATTTTAGGAAGTTATGGCTGTCCAATGCAATAACAATCTCTTGTCCAAGGACAAAGGGGACTCAATTAACAAGAGCCAGTTAAGTGTTAATCTGTTCTGAAGTCCAAAAATAAAGCGCATATATAATATCAAATGTATATTATTGAACGATATGCAAAATGGATATGAATGTTCTTGGCACACAATGCATAATGCACTATGTACAACATAAGAGAGCCACTCACTGTGCTGGAATTCAACTGAAGACAGTCTGAAGCCAGCACTGATTTTTTTTTGTTGTAAAGTTTGTAAAGCAGTTCAACAATACACATGCATTGTGTAAATAACTATAAAATATTGATCTAATACTTACTAATATTTTTTTATCAAAAATTTCTATTGATTTTTAATGCTATTCATATTCTAAAGTATGTATAGTGAAACAGATATGCCCTTGTATTGCATAATTTATCTTAATTGTATAAAAACACTAAGTGCGCGGCCATCATGCACATCAAGTCCTACTCTGCTGGCCTAGACTCTCTCAGAATTACCCACTTACATCTTAGCATATTTGTATCTATGAACATTAATTAAATTATTCCCATAAGTCTACTCTCTTCATTTCATAGCATTGTCTTGTAAGGAGTGCCTGTTTACACTGACGTTTCTATCCAGTCATATTTCAGCCGTCACATCATGTGTTGACAGTGTTGACATCAGCATTTGCAAGACCTTTGATTCAGAATCAGAATCAGTCGCAAACTACATCTGTAGCAAACATGCTTAAATATTTTTGTGTGGCTTTTATCGAGTATTTTCATTCCGTAACGGCTGACAGAGGAGAATAAATTGGTTTGGCTGCAGATTCACTCACAAGGACATCGATTTTTATTTTCTTCCCTGTTGATGTTTGCACAAAAACACATTAATTGCTTTGATTTCAAATACCGTAATGTACAGAAAAGAATTGCACAAATATGCCTGTAAAACCAGGGGCCATTTTACAGACAGACAGATAGATAGATAGAATAGTATTTATTTGTCACATATAAATTACAACACAGTGAATATTCTTTCTTTCTTGTTTTGCAAGCTGGGGTCAGAGTGTAAGGTCAGCCATGATACGGCGCCCCTGGAGCACAGAGGGTTAAGTGTCTTGCTCAAGGACCCAAGGGCGGCAGTTTGGAGATAGATAGATAGATAGATAGATAGATAGATAGATAGATAGATAGATAGATAGATAGATAGATGGATGGATAGATGGAGGGATGAAGTGTGTAGATGCTGTTGTGAAGTATGTGATTTCATGGGTTGAATATATATAAACAGAAGCAGTAAAAAATGTTAAAAAATGTGAAAATCATTATAACAACATATAGCAGTTGAAGCACACACACTATACCTATATTATATATATATATATATATATATATATATATATATATATATATATATATATATATATATATATATATTAATATTGATGCTTTGGTGTTTGTTGATGATTGATGTATGCATTCCTGCCTGTAATGATGAAGCCACTGTAATCTGTTTCAATATACACTATACTAACACTTGGTTCAACTTTCAGTACCAATCCTTAACTATAGAGGGCGCAGTGAAGAACCTGGATATGTCTGGCCTTTCCTTTGGTGTAGCATCTCCGCTCATATTTTCACTCTGTTCACTGTCATTCTGCTTTGTAACACTCACTGAATGTGAATCGCCTGACAGCACGCAGAGACAAAAAACAACAACAATAGTTTGCCCCTGGTATTGTAATTGTTATTATATAATAACAATAGCATTTCTACCATATAATGTATGATGGTGGCCAGAATATGATTTCATTGAGAAAGAACTGTATGATCCGATGATCATGAACAAGGAAATAATACATGGCATTTTATGACTTGGAATAGTTCATCTAGGAAATTTCTAAACCCTTGGCTAAAGATAACCCTGTCTTAGCACAGCTCATCCCTAGGGTTATCAGTTAATCCATATTTATATTGTGTTTTTTTTTTTTTTTTACACCATACATACCTAATCCCTATCGTATATATTTGCGGTATCTACAACCATGTTTGGACGAGTGCGTCGCTGGGTGGTTCAAATAACGACGTTGCACCTCAGTGAGAAAAAAAACCATGTGAATCCTGCTTCGCGCTCCTCTTCTTTTTCCATCAAAACGCTGCATCTACTGTTTACACAACACGCATGGTTTCTGTGACTGTTCAAAGCATGTGATATGAGGCACACACGCCATTCAATCTCTGATCAGGTGTCTGTTGCTAAGCATCCAGTCGTAACGTTCTAACGCTGCAACGTTTCCCACTGCACATGTTTCCAGGTAAAAAGCAGCACTAATGCCCTTCTATGACTGAAGGGTGTGTGTGTGTGTGTGGGAGGGGGGACCTAAGATGAATTTTGCTCATCTAATATTTATTCCTGCTTTAAGTAAAAATATTTTCCGGAGAATGCATTCTGGATCGTTTCTGGCATTCTTAAACATGTTCTCCGTGGCGAGGACGCCCAGCTGGATGTGTGTGTGTGTGTGTGTGGCTGGACTGTAATGCACAGTGAGGAGGCTGTAATCCCTTAACAAATATACATCAGATCGAGGAGGATTATACGGTCAGTCTGGTGGAGAATGCATGAAGATGATAGACATCGTTTTTTTAGGTTGTTTTATACTATAGATTGAGATAATGTAAAGAAAATGAGAGGGAGAGAGAGAGAGAGAGAGAGAGAGAGAGAGAGAGAGAGGAAACCCTAAGAAGTTGTAGTAATGTGAATGGGGAATAGGATGGAGGGAGAGAGAGCAGCTGAGTACCACAGAGTCAGGGGTCCTACTGAGACTCTGAGACACTGTGTGTGTGTGTGTGTGTGTGTGTGTGTGTGTGTGTGTGTGTGTGTGTGTGTGTGTGCAGACTGTAGGGAATCCACCTCATAGCTCATTAGACTCACAGGTGTAGATCATTAAATATGAACTACCACGTCTGCACGAGTGCCTATATGCAAGCATGTGCACGCGCAGACACACACACACACACACACAACACACTGCTTCAGTTTATAGGAGCTTAAATGAAAGCGTGCATGTGGGGGAGTGGAAGAATAACAAAGACTCCATAAATAGAAACACTTTGAGTCACGCTGTGGGATCTATATAAATCCATGCCAACTATTCTATCGAAATATCTTTCTCCTCAGAGAGCAGTAATCGTAATTCTGCAGGACACGCAGTCAATAGCTATCACCCGAGAGTACTCTCCTTCCCACACAGATAGCAAGCCACAATGTACTCTACAGCAGTGCAAATAGGTCACAGAAAGGACACTCCTGTATGATCGTTTCTAATTCAAAAAGGTCAGGTCTTGTGATTTTTTTTTTTGGTGTTGTTGTTGTTGTTTTCAGCATAATATGATTTGGCTTGATTCATTTCAGGAAAGACTTGATAACCTACACTAAAGAATCAAGTTGGAAAATGTCAAGGGCTCCCCGCTGCCGAGCACAAGTGGTTCATTAAACTCATTGGGCGTCAATCTGAATCTAACATTTCCAATGCCGGTGTGTACATGATTGCACAGTCACAAATCTGCAGCCTCTGAGATATGTCACATCAGGGTCTACTCACCTGTAACTCCTTGTGTTCCGCGTGTATAGTCCATGCCCAGGAATGAATAAGGGACTGACTGCATCAATGGTGTCGTTGTTAAGCTTCATTAACTTCCATTTAAATTGATACCCGATTGTCTTTATTCGCATTTGCACCTTTCGTCCTCTATGTTATACTGTCTTGTTAGCTAATACGTGTTAATCTTATGGGACAAGATTTTCTAAGCTAACATCCACAAGAAAGAGCTCGTTAGCTGATCATTGACACACTACTTATAATTATAAAGTACCCAAGGACCATTTAAATGAATGAACTGCAAAGTTGCCAATCTACGCCAAATCCCAATCCAGCATATAATATATACTGTATATGATATTATATATATATATATATATATATATATATATATATATATATATATAATATATATATATATATCCAACTGTTTTTGTTTCA
Source organism: Kryptopterus vitreolus (assembly GCA_030449085.1). Lineage (NCBI taxonomy): Eukaryota > Metazoa > Chordata > Actinopteri > Siluriformes > Siluridae > Kryptopterus > Kryptopterus vitreolus. Next base: position 26,012,898 of record JACRUU010000015.1, on the reverse strand, counting down.
TATGTTTAGAATTCTGTGCAATCATCATCTATCTTGTCTATTCCTTAGTGCACTTATATCTATTATCTTCTACTATCTTTTTTTTTTCTTTTCTTTTGGTCTCTGAGAGATACCAAACAAATTTCGTTGTATCACTACAATGACAATAAAGTCTGTTTATTTAAATCACTATTTAAATTCTTTCAGTCAGAGAGGTGGTTATATTTAATAAATATACTGTATATTTCAAGAACATTTATTCACAGAAAATAAGTGAAGTGAATTTAAGTGAAATGAGGAGTTTGGTGGGAAAGTGGGAAAATTAATTGACTCAAGTCATTTAAACCAAGTTATATCAATATTTTGCAGCAAAATAAGACATTTGGTAAACTTGCTAAGCCGTATAAGGCAAACATTTAATCCAGTCAAAATGCAAAACACCACAATGATTTCAACCTGATATTTCGACATGTTAGGACAAAGATCCAGAAGTGTCTTGATCCAAACATATAATAAACAAGAACACATTTGTAGAATATATGTAGAATTTATCCATTGTGGTAAAAATTGATGGCCATACAACATATAATGATTTGACAGTATGTGTGTTATAGTTGTTTTACATTTTCTGAAGCTCAAGAGATGTTATCATTGACCATAATCTCAATACAGTTCATTAATTCATCTGTAATAAACATTCATTCATTCATCTTCTACCGCTATAGCCGATCTTCACTCGGATAACGGGGTTCCTGTGCCTATCTCTCTTATCAGGTGTCTGTGGGTCTTAGGCATTACAGGATACACCCTGGAATGCCAATCACACACATCACATCCCCACAACCACACACACAGCACTCACACACACACACACCCACACACTTTCATACACTTTTCCAAGGTGCCAATCAACCTACCGTGCATGTTTTTGGACCGGGAGGAAACCGGAGAACCCGGAGAAAAAACCCCTGAGGCACGGGGAGAACATGCAAACTCCTCACACACATGGCCGAGACGGGAATCGAAGCCGGACCCTGGCGGTGTGAGGTGAACGTGCTAACCACTAAGCCACCGTGCCTCTGTAATAAACAGCTAAATATAATTTCATTTTCATGTATGGCTTATTAGCATAGGCATAACATATATCTATGTGTTTATTTTTTTGGGTTGTGAGAATTCTGTCCGTTTGTTTTAAAGAGTTTTGAAAGACCTTCAGGTTGCCGTCACCAAAATCTCTGACCAATGATTATCGCAAGGTAACATGATATAACAAAACAAGCTCTGTTCAGTTTAAGAACCCTGCAAGAAAAGCATTTGCCACCGGCTGCCTCCTCCAAATCAGCAGGAGAAGCGAGACTAATGTCTACTTTCAATTACGAGCGATTCTGAAGAATAAAGATAGGTTTTATATTAATGAGAAGGCTGATTCTGACAGCGCAGCAGAACACCCAGTTCCGCCGATGATCCTCCGTCTGCTTTTTCACTAAGGCGCTTCTCATTGATCCACGTATTGATCAGCAGAACGTGCTCGTTCACCAAATTACTTCAGAACGATTTTTTTCTTTCCCTGTCTCTCATAGCAACACCGCCATCGGAAAAAAAAAAAAAAAACAGGGTGAAGCCAGGCTGTCAGAGGTCCTCTGACACTTTAGATCTAAAATTAACCATGAAAATACGGGGTGAAGCAGATCAGTGATGTCAAAAGAAACGCATGTAGGAACACCAAAGGAGATTGGGAATGAACAGAAGAAGAGAAGAGCAGAGAGGAGAAAAAGAGGACAAGACAATACGGTGCTGAAGCTTGCAGTAAGTTGGAGTGCGTTAGAAAACAGACGCATTGTGTGCGTGAAGAGCAGCTTTTCCGTTGAACCCCTTTAATCTCACAAAGAGCTTCTTTGTTGCTTTGTATATCTCCTTGCTTAAAAACCAGTGGTGACACAGCATCCACCAACCCCCCTCCAACCCCTCCATCTTTTTACTTTTCCCCATCTTCCATCCCTCCCTACTCCCTCTCCCTTGTCCACTCGTTAAATGAGAGCTAGGCAGGTGCATGGCAAACAGAAGCTCTGTGTGTAAGCCCCCTCGATGATCAAGCCACTCTTCTCTCTCTCTTTCTCTCGCTCTCTAAACAGGTGCATGCAAATCCCCCCTGCACGCGCCAAACGCCACCGCCAAATGTCGCAGTCCAATTTCATAATTTCTTTCCATCCTATTCATAGTATTGCTATATGCAAAGGGATAACCTTTGGTGCCTGACACTCATGTTCACACGTGTAGACACAGAAACACACTTACCGACAGTTCGGTTCATTATAAGCCCATTATTTCACGACCTTTGACCCATGGTGTTAGGCAATGTGATTACTCGCGAGAGAAAAAGAAAAGGAGATAATGTAGATGTATCGAATGCACGTAAAGAGTAAGCTCTGTTTTTGAAAGCCGCTTAACATTCAGCCTTCATCGGTATCATGGCTAAGGCTACTCGCTCCCTTTCAGAGGAGTAACAGCATCCAGAGTAAAGTCTAGCCGTGTTAAAGAGCGATACTTGGATCGTGGAATTCCTTTCAATCGGACAATTGAATTGAAGTGGATGTCGGTAATAAAACCGAACAGATGTGTTTTTTTTTTTTTTTGTTAACTTGAACTCTGAAAACGAATGATCATCCAAAGAAGAAAAAAAAAGCTTTATTCCCATGTGCAGGATGTGCAGACTGCAGAGCAGACATGCACATATTTCAAAACAGCTGTATAAAGTAGATTTTGACCCTTTGTTGCTTTGCTCATATATCTTCAACTTTTCCACTTTGAAACAATACCAGATATAAAAAATGATAGACAATATGCCCTGCCTACCAAAATACTCTTGGGGCAAATTGGTGTTTTTCTTTTCCCTCTGCCCGCTAGCATCGCTTCTTGTTATTCGAAAATGTCGGCCGCTTTGTTTATACACGCTCCACAGTTTTTCTTTAGCCATCAGTCCCCTAGCTTTTCCGTGCAGGACTCGCATGAAACATTGATCCGTTCCTCCGGATCATTAATGAAAAAGATTTGTCTCAGTCAGTGGTTTAACACACAGTCAGACTGGGTAAACAGGAGACCTGTAAAGATTTTTCGGTTGGCTGCTGTGTTTGTTGGACCAGTGACAGGATCGGCAAATGCAACATGTTTGCAAACGGATCATTGTAGCTGTTTGCTGATGCAACACGCGCCATGTAATATGACATCTATCCTGCTGAAGACATTTTTCTTAGGGATGGTTCACCTTTTACATTGTATTTGCTCTGGAGAAAGTTTGCAAGTTTGTTCTAACAGGAAACTATGTGAAACATTTTATATAGATGTGAATGTACTGTATTTGATCATACTGAATATTTCTTTTAAATGAACATTTTAACTGCTTCCTAGTGATATTAATTCAATGCCAGTGTTGATTACATGGGGTCATGGTAAGTAATCATATTACATATTACGCTATATCCGATCTTCCCTCGGGTCACGGGGAGCCTCAGGCGTCTATGGGCATTAAGGCAGGATACACCCTGGATGGAATACCAACCCATCGCAGGGCACACACACACTCACACACACATTCATACACTAGGGACAATTTTCCAAAGTGCCAATCAACCTACCGTGTATGTTTTTGGACCGGGGGAGGAAACCGGAGAACCCGGAGAAAAACCCCCCTGAGGCACGGGGAGAACATGCAAACTCCACACACACATGGACCGAGACGAGACGGGAATCGAACCCGGACTCTGTCAGTGTGAGGCGAACATGCTAACCACTAAACCACCGTGCCCCGTCACTCAGTACAAAACAATGTGTCATCCATTATTATTATTATTATTATTATTATTATAAGAGAGATAGATAGATAGATAGATAGATAGATAGATAGATAGATAGATAGATATATAGATAGATAGATAGATGTAATATATATGTTATAGTGGGTCATGGTATGTAATGAAATATTCTGCAATGTTGGTGTTCTATAATATACTTACAGCACAAAACAATGTGTCATCTATTATTATTATTATTATTATTATATATTATAGAATATTATGTATTGTATTGTATAGTGATATATATATATATATATATATATATATATATATATATATATATATATATATATATATGTATATATATAGATATATAGTAGAGAGACACAGAGAGAGAGAGAGAGAGAGAGAGAGGGGGGGGGAGATCAATAGATGGTCAGATAGACCAGATAAATATATATAGACATATAGTATAGTATAGTATACAGTAGTATAGTATAGTAGAGTATAGTATAATTCTTCTTGCTGTTTTACATCTGATACCCTTCCTAATGCAACCCTCCCCATTAATCCAGGGATCAGCACTTACAGTGCACTGGCCTATGCAACCTTAATATGTTCTTAAAACACATAGCACTTTATCTATTGAGTACATTTAATGTTTGTAAAAAAAAAGTTGATTAATGTTATCACTGATCATTTTACACAGGAATAACAGTTTGCTACATCACCACCCTCTTGTTTTTCTCAAATTTAAAACACCAACATGGCTCATCAAGGAAACCAGAATGCATGAAATCCGCCGTGGCAGAGGCTTACTTCTATTGACTAGTCTCCATACAGGAAAGTGCACCACATCACCCATTATACAAAATGCATGTTCATTATAGGTCCCCGTGAATGTGCTATTAATATATGATAAACTCATTAACACAAACCTGATATGCATTTCAGCATGCTTTATAGTCAGACCAGCGCCAGCAAGGCCATCTCTGGATATAATCTATGAATATGATTCCTAATTACCTACTCTATTTATTTCATAGCTTTCTCCAGGTTGATCATAGCGTCTGTTTAAGTTTCTATCCAATTGGAATGCAGCTGTTATATGATGTGCTGCCAAGGTCAAACGAATCTGTTGAAGGAAGTCAATATGAATATACAGGCTCTTGCAGCAGACAGTAAATGTTGCTTGATGCTGTTGCTTTAACCAGTCAGATTACGATTTGGTCACTCCGGGTCAAATTACTTCAGTATTTTTTTAGGGCATCCGCTATTGGCCGGGCTGAAGCAGAAGGCGGGACCTCGCTAGCCCTGCTTACTTTACTTCTTTGTGTGATATACTAACCTTGTGCGTTTGAACTGGTCAATGACTCACGCCCGTCCCAACCTCGAATTTTGCTTGTCCCATATAAATGCTACGGTGGTTGCAAATACTACCTGTATCAGTATCAGTGTATATATATATATATATATATATATATATATATATATATATATCATTCATTCATTCATTCATCTTTTATCAGTTTACCGCTTTATACCGCTTTATCCGATCTTCCCTCGGGTCACGGGGAGCCTGTGTGCTTATCTCAGGCGTCTATGGGCATTAAGGCAGGATACACCCTGGATGGAATGCCAACCCCATCGCAGGGCACACACACACACACACACACACACACACACACACACACACACACACAAACATTCACACACTAGGGACAATTTTCCAAGGTGCCAATCAACCTACCGTGCATGTTTTTTGGACTGGGGGGAGGAAACCGGAGAACCCGGAGAAAAAACCCCCTGAGGCACGGGGAGAACATGCAAACTCCACACACATGGCCGAGACGGGAATTGAACCCGGACCCTGGCGGTGTGAGGCAAACGTGCTAACCACCAAGCCACCGTGCATATATATATATATATATATATATATATATATATATATATATATATATATATATATATATATATATATATACACATATTTTGTGTTGTCTTTTTTGCTCAGCAGTAGTAGGAGTCTCTGGCATTTTTGGTGGGATGTGAAATACATTCACATCCAACCTTCTAACGAACATCCAGTGCCTTAACACACTGTATTCCCCAACCCTAGACTGGGACTTAGCACCAGTAGTGAAGAAATAATAACTTGTAGGATAATAGTAGGATAAATAATGTATTTTAAGTAACGACCCCAACACTGGCTATGCCGGAGTGTGACATGATTTGTGTCGCGCGCATGTGCGATGGATTGTGTACAAACCAATAGGGTGAGAATGGTGTATGTTCATGCTTCTCATCCAACTGCAATCAAATGCACTCTCTCCGGATGGCAGGATTTCTCTGGATATTTTTTTTTTCTTTTTTGAACGATGACAAGCCGGAATGAAATAGGAGTAATGAGGCTATTTTTAAAACATGTAAAGGAAGTAGAAAGTACAGATAATTGCGTGAAAATAGTAGAAGTAAAATGTCGGATGAAAAAGAATTGCACCAGTAAATTATAGATGCCCAAGATTTCAGCATCTTCTTAACAGAATTTATCAGAGCTATGTAATAATGATATTTTACAGAATATATTCATTCATTCATTCATCTTCTACTTCTACCGCTTTATCCGATCCGATCTTCCCTCGGGTCACGGGGAGCCTGTGCCTATCTCAGGCGTCTATGGGCATTAAGGCAGGATACACCCTGGATGGAATGCCAACCCATCGCAGGGCACACACACACACATTCACGCACACATTCATACACTAGGGACAATTTTCCAAGGTGCCAATCAACCTACCGTGCATGTTTTTGGACCGGGGGAAACCGGAGAACCCGGGAGAAAAACCCCCTGAGGCACGGGGAGAACATGCAAACTCCACACACACATGGCCGAGACGGGAATCGAACCCGGACCCTGGTGGTGTGAGGCGAACGTGCTAACCACTACGCCACCGTGCCCCCTTACATATATATATATATATATATATAATATATATATATATATATATATATATATATATATATTAATATATTTATTTATTTATTTACTTAATGGATATTATTCAGTCAGTCATACTGAGAAAATCAGTACTGTTTGGCTTGTAGGTAGCAAAACATTTCAGTACTGCCAGGTTTGGATAAATTGCATAAATCAAAACATTTATTCCACTCCGTCCTGCTTGTTTGATTGTGTATTTCACTGGCATTTATTTACTTGTGGTTTCAGATTGCTTTTGTTGGTTTGTTGACTCGTTGTTTGAAGTTTCCAGGTTTATTGACAAGTGCATTTTAAATTCAAACCACCCTGATTGTGTTCCTCTTCTGTTCCACTACTGACATGATGAGTGTTCTAAACAGAGTAAAGCCTATTTCACAATGCCAGAATGGTTGTTGTGTATGCATCGCAACACAACCATTAGTCCAGGGTTTATTTGTCTTGTGAAATTTTGATAAACTCGTGATATAGAATTCTGAAGTCAGTCTTTTTTTATGTTATCTGACCAAAAAAGGAGCCAAAACTTCAAATGCTCCTGCTCTCCGTTTCTGCATCTCTCACTATTGGGACTAGATGAAAGGCCTTCTCACTCCTCGGCTGACAGTGAAGTCTAAGTCTTATGAACATCTTTCGCGCTCCCTTCTGCACTTACAAGTACTAAAAGCTGAAGCACCGAGTTTTAAAATCAAAAATAAGGATTACTCCTTTGCATGCTGATAAACTGAATGAGTGGGTGTCTTGCTGCTGAATAACAAATAAATGTATAAAAAATTTTAACTAGCACGTAGGTGTCGATTATATGCTTTCGATTAACTGTAGAGATGCAAATCAGATTTAATGTGGAATTCATTATAAACATTTATATAACAATGCGGCTCTGATTCTCCAGTCAGAACCAGAAGTCTACCGAGGAAATCCCGCTGCAAGGCTAATTATACTTTTCTAGCAATTTTTAGAGAGAATCACACAAGATGTAAAAGTCTTCAGTATTAAGAGCTTTATCTTTATTTTTCCTGAATGAGTGTTAATAGCTGATATATCTATTCATTCATTCATTCATCTTCTACCGCTTTATCCGATCTTGCCTCGGGTCACAGGGAGTCTGTGCCTATCCCAGGTGTCTATGGGCATTAAGGCAGGATACACCCTGGATGGAATGCCAACCCATCGCAGGGCACACACACACACACACACACTCACACTCAAATTCATTCACACACACATTCATACCCTAGGGACAATTTTCCAAGGTGCCAATCAACCTACCGTGCATGTTTTTGGACCTGGGGGGGAAACCCGGAGAACCTGGAGAAAAACCCCCTGAGGCACGGGGAGAACATGCAAACTCCACACACACATGGCGGAGATGGGAATCGAACCTCGGACCCTGGCGGTTTGAGAGGCGAACGTGCTAACCACTAAGGCACTGTGCCCTATATATATATATATATATATATATATATATATATATATATATATATATATATATATTCTCCTGGAGTCGCTACACACAGCGGATGGTTTGCAAATTAGATTTGGCAAGATGTTTTTTTGCCCCTTCTGGAATCCATTGGTTTATGCAACCCGAATGGCTGTGGCAGACTGAACAACTGGAGGTTAAGGGCCTTGCTCAAAGGGCCCACTAGTAGCAGCTCAGTTGAGACATGAACCTGCAACGTTTTGGTCCAGATCTTTTACCTTTTTACCTTGAGAGAAGGTGGAAACCAGGCAACGCAGTCTCAGACAGCTCTCAGACAAGCGAGGTGCGGTACGGGAGAGATGATGAGGTTTCTGAGGTATGAAGGTGCCGATCCATTTTTGGCTTTGTAGGCAAGTATCAGTGAATTTTGAATCTGATTGCGTGCAGTTACAGGAAGCCAGTGGAGCAAGCACAGCAGTGGGGTGGTGAGAGAGAATTTAGGCAGGTTAAATATGAGTCATTTGAATCATTTGCAGTGGACGAATAGCGTTCTGAGGTAGACCTGCCACTAGAGGTTAGAGGTAGACTAACTACTAAGATATATATATATATATATATATATATATATATATATATATATATATATATATATATATTATTATTATTATTTTACATTACCTCTACACTCCCATATCGTGCTGTATTCACCTTTTATGCATTAAGTCCCAAATTACGCATTAAGTCCCAAATTACGTCATTATTTTAAGACATAATTCTGCTTTCTGCTGTGTAAATCATAACAGGATCTTTGCAAGAGCTCTGCTTTATCTCTGAAACAACAGTGATATCCCCCTGAGACGACCTCTCCTTTTGCTGTGGTTAGGTATGGACGTCATGTTTTATGTCTCAGTTTGACCTTGTTTTAGAGCATCTTGAGCCAAGAGACATCCCAAACCTTATCACAAATGTTGCCATGGATGCCTTTGGATGAAATGTTAGCTCTACTGGAATTGGACCCTAAACACTAACACTAACTCCTAACCATAAACACTAACCCTAATACTAAAACCTAACCATAAACGCTAACCCTAAACTAACTAACCTAACCCTAACCTAACCCTAACCATAAACTAACTAACCCTAACACTAACCCCTAACCATAAACCCTAACACTAACTCCTAACCATAAACCCTAACCCTAACACTAACCCCTAACCATAAACCCTACCCCTAACCCCAACTCTTAACCATAAACCCTAACACTAACTCCTAACCATAAACACTAACCCTAACACTAACCCCTAACCATAAACCCTAACCCTAACCCCTAACTAACCCTAACCCTAAACCTAACCCTAACTAACCCCTAACCCTAACCCCTAACCCTAACCTAACCCTAACACCCTAACCCTAACCCCAAACCCTAGAAACAACCAAAACCCAAACCCAAAACCCTAAACTAACCAAAACACTAACACTAACACTAACCCCTAACCATAAACCCTACCCCTAACCCCAACTCTAACCCCTAACCACCCCTAACCTAACCTAACCCTAACACTAACCTAAACCTAACCATAACCCCTAACCCTAACACTAAACCCTAACCATAAACACTAACACTAACCCCTAACCATAAACCCTAACACTAACTCCTAACCATAAACCCTAACTCCTAACTCCCAAGTCCTAATTATAAACCATTACCTTAAACCTAATTCTATTCTTAGTTATCTTAACACTCACTCACACACATACACACACACACACACACACACACACACACACACACACACACACACACACACACACACACACACACACACACACACACACACACACCACTTCAGGCTTCTCCTCTTCAGTCTCATCATGTTTTGACCCTTCAGATCAAACAGCGTGCTGAGAGCTCAGGCCTGGAGTGACAGAGTGACTCAGTGTGTCTACACTAACATAATCGAAAGCACAGTGTCCCTGTGACATGCAGGTGACAAGTCCTACAAAACCCCAAATCTCAGCTGAAGATCACCTCATCAATGGCAATCATTCCTCAGTTGTTTCTGTGTTATTGAATCCCAGGCTGTGAGCACATTACTAATGCCATAAAACAGTTTTATAGCAACATTCACACAAAAAGTTATATCATCTATCACAGTGTAATATTCTTTCTCTAATGAATACCGGAAGTCTTACAGTAATCTTCTTCCAAACCCATTTTAACAAAACCGATCTATTATGTCATGCAGTGAACCCTGAACTGATTAACTCGCAGTAGGAAAAATAAACCTTGTTAAGCGTATCATTACTAACAACTCACGCGCCTCTATTAAAATAGAAAAAAAAAGATATGACATTAGCAACAGTAGCCAAATGTGTGTGGAGAACGAATAAAAATATACTCATTGCTTAAAACACACAGCGCAGCTCCTAAGTGAAATAATAAAACAAACCTTTAAAGGGATTTTCAATCAAATGCTCAAGCGCTGACATTTTGCTAAGACCGACCGAACACTACTGACGATTTCCTTTCCTTCAGGCAGACTTTAGACTGTAGTGGCCTTCAAACCCTCCAGGAGAACTGTTCATCAACTGAAGAAATAGCCAGCCTCTGTAGGGGCCATGCTTTTATATCTTGCTGAGGTCCAAACGTCTCTAGTATGAAAGAGATATCTGACAGTTTTGACCTGAAGGAGTCAAACCAGACATCTCCATATTTATTTATTTATTTAAAAAGCATACTTTTCTTACAGTTCTAGTAATAAAAACAGTCTAAAATGATAAACAAATAGATAAGTGAAATGAAAAAAAAATTACATTCACTAGGACAAAGTGGGGCTTAGTGGTTAGCACGTTCGCCTCACACTTCCAGGGTCGGGGTTCGATCTCCGTCTCAGCCATGTGGAGTTTGCATGTTCTCCCTGTGCCTCAGGGTTTTTTTCTCCGGTTTCCCCCTCAGTCCAGAAACATGCACGGTAGGTTGATTGGCACCTTGGAAAATTGTCCCTAGTGTATGAATGTGAGTGTGTGTGCCCTGCAATGGGTTGGCATTCCATCCAGGGTGTATCCTGCCTTAATGCCCATAGACGCCTGAGATAGGCACAGGCTCCCCGTGACCCGAGGGAAGCGGTATAGCGGTAGAAGATGAATAAATGAATGAATAGGAAAAACAAAAACAAAATATACCTGCTCACAGGGTTTCCTTTGGGTCACCACAGAGGTGGAGCTAACGTAGGTGAAGAATCTAATTTACAGTTGTGGAAATAAATAAAAATGACTTTTTTTAATGAATAAAAACAGTTCTTAAAAAGGATAAAAGTGGTTGTGTATATGAGAGAGAGAGAGATAGAGAGAAAGAGAGATGTAGGAGCCTTTCTTCATATGAAAGGAGACCACAGAATTGGACAACACAAGTGTAAATGCTCTGGTCATGAAAGAGAGCCACTACCTTACTCTTTATCCACACACACACACACACACACACACACACACACACACACACACACACACACACACACACACACACACACACACACACACACACACACACACACACACACACACACACACACACACACACACACACACACACACACACACACACACACACACACACACACACACACACACACAATCAGAAGTGTCAGACCTGACATAAATGTAACAAAAAACATATGAATATGTGCAATCAATTAAGACTAGGATATAAACTCCAGTTTATAAGTCTCTTCAAATAACACACTTTTGAATCAGACCTTAAAAGGAATCTGACAATAGAGAAATATAAAAAGGAGAAACAGTACAAAGATACACTCCTATGACTCATAATGCTTTCAAATAATTATTGTTGCCAGCTCTGGCACATTGGATTTTAACTGGAATAAATAAATAAATAAATAAATAAATAAAATAAAAAAAGGGTTTAAGGGTACAGAGCACCTTCCAAGTAAGCTTACAACGTTGAATCTCTAAAGGCTGACTCCTTGTTATATAGGAATATAGATTATAGAATATACAATTTAGCTGTGAGGAGGGTGGTTTTAATTACTGTTTGCTGTTTTGGATAATGTTTATCTGCAGTGGAGATATGAGGTATTTTTGACATGAGGTAATGTATGTTCATATTCATTCATTCATTCATTCATCTTCTACAGCTATATCCGATCTTCCCTCGGGTCACGGGGAGCCTGTGCCTATCTCAGGCGTCTATGGGCATTAAGGCAGGATACACCCTGGATGGAATGCCAACCCATCGCAGGACACACACACACACACATATTCATACACTAAGGACAATTTCCCAACCTACCGTGCATGTTTTTGGTTTGGTTTTGGAGAACCGGAAGAACCCGGAAAACCCCCTGTAAGGACGGGGAGAACATGCAAACTCCACACACACATGGCAGAGACGGGGAACGAACCCGGACCCTGGCGGTGTGAAGCGAAAGTGCTAACCACTAAACCACCGTGTATGTTCATATTATATGCATTAAATCAGTGGATGGAAGGTAGAGTTGTCCTGGGTTTTATCTTAATCGCCAGGTCTTGTCTCATAAAACCGAATACTGTGTAATTAGTTGTAACTCAGATTAGGGAGATTTTAGTGAGGATTTTAATCAGTTGGTTATATTTATACTGGATTACATTGCCATGGTAACATGGTGTAACAGCGAACATGCTGAGAGGAATTCAGGACTGCAACCAGGTCTTGGACCAAACGGGTATTAGGAAAATATTCATTCCCTGGATAGGGGCTGCCACCACCATGGAAATAACCAGCAGCTCTTGTAAACTTTATTAGGAGCAAAAAAGTTCCGCTAATACCAGAATTCCTTTGGTTACCTTAATAGTTATTTTACGCCAAACTGAAATGGATTTTCTAATGGCAGTACTAGAAATCCTTTCAGAACTTTTCGCTGTATTTAATTAATACAACTAGCATTCTTTTAACTGGAAAAACAAGGACCGTGACGGAGTAAAGCCGGATCAACTGGAAGCTGTTAGCGTGTAGCAAGACCCGGCACAGCGATTTACTGTTAACTTGTGCCAAAAACGTCCAATCTGTGGATGTCTACCACGACTTGCTCATGCATGAATACCATAAAGACCTGTACCAGATTGATTACTGTGCGTTGACTTTTTTCGCTCGGTTTTCCAGGGAGTCTGATCAGAGTCAATCACCTCTTGGAGCAGGTCAATATAAAACAGATACATTAATTAAACCTACTCAGAAAAAAAAAAGAAACAGATCTTAAACTTTCATGGATTCAAATTCTAAATGGAAATCCTAACCATCATTCATTGCGGGGAGGGGGTAGCTCAGTGGTCTAAACTTTCGACCCCATGGACTCTCCTGGGTCCTTGAGCAAGACCCTTAACTGTGCTCTATGGCTGAACCCTGCGCTCTGACCCCAACTACCAAATCAACTGGGAATGCAAGAAAATGAATTTCACTGTGCTGTAATGTATATGTGACAAATAAAGGATATTATTATATTATTATTATCCATAATTGAACAAAACAGACACAAAGACTGCTGATCACATATAATAACCTGGGTTTTATTATCAGTTTTCTGTGTGAATGGTCTCATCTTTTCCCCCTCTTGATTTTCAATATGATTTAATTTATTCATTTTTTTTTTTCAATAGTTTAATTCCGTCAGACACCAGGTTGGACTAGATGGTGGGTCAGTTCAGCCAGTGGATTGAGTTTTGGAGATCCGGACTCTGGACAACACAGGACCACAGAACTGCAGCCTTGCCCGAGAGCCATCCTCTTCATGGAAGAGATGAAGAAGCATATTCCCAAAGGAAGGCACACCTTTTTAACTTGTGGTTTTAGGAAATGAAATAGTCTGGAGTCAGTTGGAGATTGGAGCTGGAGGACTCCTCGTGCTCCTTCCATAGCGCTCGTGTCGCGGAGCTGAAATAACGACACGGGCACAGCAAGAATGGACAGTCATCGGCATTCACTCATCAGTGAAAGGTACTGATAAGGACAAAGTCTTCCACCATGCGAAGCACAAAGTCGCTTCACCACAAGAACAGAAACAAAAATACACACACACACCAAACAAACAAAAAAAAAAAATTAAACAAACAAAACAAAACAAAAAAAAAAAGAGAGATACAAAAATAATTGTCTCTTATACAAAGAAACTATTATGGGAGGGGGAAGCTATATTTCAGAGTATGAAAAAAGGAACTGAAATTATACAAAAGCAGCAATAATCATTACTTAAGTCAACAAAGTAAAAACAAAAAAAACAAAACAGTGCTTAGTTGAGGTGGAAGCCAGATATGCTTCCGAGTGAAGACTTCATGACCTGTCCATCACTCGTTTTGGGATTATTAGTTAAATGGAAGATTCCTACACACCACCCCAACCACCATTCCCAAACCCTCAGAGTGACCAACTCTATTCAACCAACAGGAACCTGGACACAAATAAAAGGGAATAAACAAAGAGACAAAGGGATGCTTTTTATATATATTTAAAAAAAAAAAAAAAAAAAAAAAAAAAAAAAAAAAAAAAAAAAAAAAAAGTTGCACTCAGAACACAGAAAGAAGAACCTGATGCTGTTCACAAAGTAAAAATGGGAGGGAAAGGAAAAACACACAACTGTAGCTATCCAAACACCTACAACACAGGAACAAATAACAATACAGTGTTCTTGGAAGGGAAAAAAGAAGAAGTGTAAACACAGCACAATAAATAGGTAAAACAGCAGGTTTCCTCACCATGCACGATGCAATGACTCAGTACTCGCTCCAGCAACACGGCTCAAGCTCACTCTCAGCATTATTTTTTTTCTCTCACCTTCTGCTTTTATGGTTTTTTTTCTTTTTAAATTTCTGTATTTCCCAAGTGCAAAACATCACAAATGAACAAATCTGGATTCAAGTAACATATATACAAGATTTTGGTGGGGTGGAGGAAGGTTTTTTTTTTATACAAATATGAAGGTACTGTACATTGAATATTTGCCATATTCATAATTTACATATGAATTTTCTCTAACAATAATGAATATATATTAAAAAGGGGAAAAAAGATGAGATTTGCTGTCAAGGCCTGACAGTTGCTGTGGAAACCGGCTGTCTCTTTGCATTCCCAATAGTGATTGGTGCACAGCACCAAAAGAACGTAGTGGGCAGGGAAAGATCGCCCAGGCAACGGTTACTACGTCACCTCCATAGCAACTGTGTTTTCCGCTATACTGTTGAGAGACTGCTTTTCTTGCTCATGATTCTCCCTGAGAAAGGAAAAAAAATATTATATTAAAAAATTAAACATGCAATCAGCATTTTTTAAAGTTCCTTCTCCTGGTCATTTTTTAACGTTGGACTTTAGCATGCAAATTTCCATAGTTAATGAGTGAAAAATTATGCGGCGTGTTTGCACTCTCACCCAGTGCTGACTTTGGGAAGTTGACAATTGCTAGCAGCGGCTGCGAGTTTTAAGGCAGCAGGTGGTACTGAGACGCCACCGAGACTTCTGGGCAGATGGCGAGAGTTGAGGCCGGGGAATCTGGGGCGTGGCAACACTCAGACGCAGAAGCTGAGGGGTGGAGTTGGCAGTACTGTTCCCATGATTACTGAGCGGATTGTGTGTATTGTGGAGAGCAGTGGTGGTGGTGGTGGTGGAGGAGGAGGAGTTCGTACTGTTTGAAGCAGGTAAGCTAGCTGGGGCAGAGGTCATAGTCACTGGAGATGGGCTTGTGAGCATTGAAGCAGGAGTAGCAGAGTGTTGTAAGCCCTTGTAAACTCCTGGAATAGATCAGACAATGCAAAGTTACACTTAGATGTTGTAGTAAAGTGCAGACACCAAGTTTATGGGCCAATATAATCTGGTATCGGTAAATCTAATCTTTGGGGAAGGGAGGAAAAAAATCTCAATGTCCCCAATGTACCCATCTCATTTACAGACATGACAATACATACATAAGACCCCCCCCCCCATATTTTCAGAATTTTTTTTCATCTCACCTGAGGCCTGGAGGATGCCATTGACCCCACTTCCTACAACACCATCCTCTTTGACTTTCAAGGTCAATAGCTGATCAGAGGTGACCAGAGCAGAAGCTGCAAACTGGGCACTGGCTGAATCCAGAGTCTTGGATGCAGAGACTACAGACTAAAAGAGAAATCAAAAGAAAGTTATTATAAGCAAAGCTTAAATGCTTGCCTAATGCTGGACTTTTAGAAGCACACACCTGTGTGTTGTTGGAGACATCAGTGGCCTGCTGCTGGATCTGCTCCAGCTGTTGTTTCTGCATGAGAGCCAGCTGTTCCTGGTGCTCTTGGAACTGTTCTGCTGTGAACACTGAAACAAACATGACATTCATTAGCATAAAATATAAATATTAACATAAAATTATGTTATCCAACATGCTGGTATTCGCCCTTCCATCTCCTTGATTACCCTCGTATCTGCTTAAGCATTAGACAACTAGTAGACCAGCTGCGTTATTGTGCAGCTGGTACAATAAATTCGAAAACAGTGAAAAGTGGCATGTTACGCCAAACCGGTGCTGCATTAAAGCTGCTTTCACATCTATGCGCTCAGCTTTAATGTGTGGACCAGTAGAAATCCATTCACTTAAATGTATCATGTATACAATGTGTCGTGTCTGATTAGAACTTTATTACAGGCCGCACTTTTCACAAATCTTATTCATATAACCTTAATAGTATTAGCATCTAGTCTATTTTTTTGCAAGCACAAAAAATAACGCTACAATAGTAAACTCCCTCGATTAACGAGGTGAAAAGTGAAATTAAATTTGCAAAGTGAAATTAAGTCATGGAGAAAACCCACTCAAGTCACCTGCTTCCCCCTTTTACATTCAGAATCAAACCACAGAAAACTTATTTTCTTTTAAGGTTTCCCAACACTAATGCAGGTGTAAACATACAACACATGATCAAAAGAAACAAGTGAGTTTGCTGGTTGGTTTGCTAGTCACAACCACAGCATTTTTAAGCACCAGACAATTTGCACATTCATTTTCAACCCACACACTCCTCTTCCTCTGCAATTATGCCCACACACAGTCAAAAAGAGGGAAATTAAAGTAACCAATAAGAAAAGAATTTCTTTACAGCTATTATAATGCCCTATTACTACAAAGGCTGAAAAACAGGCCAAATCTAAATATTACCACTGCAGCAACAGGTGTAGAACCTGGGTGTGCGTGTACATGCATAACTCACCCAATGAAGAATTTATAGCAGCAGCTCCTCTGTTTGGTGTATTAATGCCTGATCCTAACGCTGTGGTTAAGGAGCGACTGAAACCTCTGAGACCACAGTGGGACACGCTACCCCTTGTGTCCGATTGGCTTTTTAGTGTCCGTGGTTTAAAGTGTCTCCAGCGGCAGGCCTTAATGTTGTGTAGGATTTGCCGCAGGTCAGGTGAGGAAGTAGAAGTCTGCGATGACGGCGTTGGGACTGACATGCTGCTATAAGAGGAGCTCTCTGGGGGAGGAGGAGAAGCAGAAGCTGCCAAATCCCCTTCTATGTGGGAATCTAGACTGTGGAAAATTCCGTCGAGGTCCGAATGGGTCCGGTCAAGTAGCACTCTGTACACCAGACACAAGCATCACATAAGACACAAGCACTTTCTCTGGCACCCTCTTGATACAAAAACCACAGAGGTCAAGGACAAATTTCCAGTTTTCATTTTTACCACAAGGCAAGAGCTGTGACAATTATGCAAATTAACATGTGCAACAAAGACACCCAATATACATACACACTATATATATGTATATGTGTGTGTGTGTGTGTGTGTGTGTGTGTATATATATATATATATATATATATATATAGATATATATAGATATCATATATATAGACACTACACATATATATATATATATAGATATATATATATACACATATACACACACCCAACATATGTATATATATTATATATATATATATATATATATATATAGATATATATATATATATATATATAGAGGCTCTCACACACACACACACACACACACACACACACACACACACACCACACAATACAGAAAAGTAGCACACACACACACACCTCCAGAGGTAACCGAGAGAAACGTTTCTTTTTGTCAAACAGCACATTTTACATCAGCTATATCTGATTATGTACAGCAACCTTGTAATTATGTACAGTTGACCTTCTATAAACAACATGCCACTGAATGCAAGTTCATGAAACGGTTCCTGTGGTGATAATTTGAATTTGCAATTGTTTCTGAAAGACTTGCCTGCCGCCTCGCCCAACCCGACGACGTGCCAACCCCAGACAGCGGCGTGGTGCTGACAGGCTGGTAAGAGAATATCGAAATCGTGGATCACATGACCCACCCTCAGCCTCATTACACCAGGGCCAGCCACCCGTCTGATTCAAACGAGCCTGAAGAATGGGAGGGAGAAGAAAATGTACACAGATTGTTGGAAAACAATATCAATATAGGGGATGAGTTACAGTTTACTCAAACACTTTTCACACTTTTGGAATTAGCAAGAGCAAGAGAATGGGAACATACAGAATGGTAAAAACAGCCTGCTTTCCTTCTGAAAGCAAATGCTCCATCAGGGTCATTTTCTTCCTCAGCCTCTGATGATCCAGAATGCATCTAAACAAAGCAGGATGTAAACAATTTGAAATTTAGAAACCTAATTATGAAAACTTGTGAAAGATCATGAAGATGACTTAATACATATGTGGAAGCTTTAGGTAATTTTGCACAGAAACAGTATATAGAAACCTCGTACCTGTGAGAAAGGGTCTTCATCTGAGCTGGGAAAGTCGTACTGGTTGAGGTCTTTGAGGTTGAACAAGTGAGAGCCAGACTGTTGGGGAGTGGAGAATGGCTGAATCTTGGGCTTTTTCTCATACTTCCTCTTAGTCCGGACCACCTCAGTCTTCTCGGGCTGAAGTAGTTTTCAAAAGAAGAAGGAGGAGACATTTAATGTAAAGATACTGCACAAGCCAGTACTTAACCCAGGTTTAACCAAGACAAAATGAGATGCACTCACCTTAGTCCTATAGTCCTTGAGCTCAACATGGTCCTGATGGCGGTACTGGCTGCTGCTGGGTAGGGGAATGATGGGAATCTTGTAAATGGGCTTGGCCATGGCCAGTACCTCTGCCATGACATCAGCACCAAAGTCAGGCATGCTGTTCCTGAAATTGTACATCAAAATAGAATTAGTTAATGCACATTATACTGTATAACAGTCTTTAGTCTTGCACGGTTTGTACACAATGCATTTTATGGCTAGGCCAACTTACTAGTCCTTCGATTTTGTTATGTGATGTAATTTTATGCAGCGCCAGGGTTCTAGAGAACTTTTACTGTATACTGCATCAGCTATATATGGTTGGAATGTCAATAAAAGCTTCTAGACTTGAAATGTCTTGCTTTCATTTGATCATAACTACATAGTCAATGTTTATGACCTGTATGTCAAATCTCACAAACAGGTATTTATTGAATTCTGAAATCAGGTGAACAAATCATTAATCCGGGAACTCCCATATCTTAATGGAATGATATTATGGTGCTTCCGTATCCTGTTGCATTACGCAGAGTTCTATCTTTGCTGTCTAAAAAGGTTTCATACATTTTCAGGGAATTTACTTAATATCATGAACCATTTTTTTTTTGCCGAAAGTAATTAAGAGATGGTAGGACACTACCTCAACAGCTTTATCATTTATTATTTGTTTGGAACAGTAAAAGTAAATAATCATATGGTGTCGTACCTCTTCTCCACAATTTCCAGTGTGAGGTGAAGCAACTCTCTTTTGCTCTTCTCACGTTTCTTAATCATCTCCAGAATGGTAACAGCCCTGCTCAGGTCTCTCCTCAGTTTCAGCATCTTCTCATATGATGCTTCGTCGTTCTTACGGTTCTGTCATAAATAGCCAAGAAAGAAGTGTGTAATGTTTGTACCAACGAGATCCAGACAAACATTTTGTTTGTCATAGTTTTTTTTCGCTTTATAGTATTAGGTAGGACATTCAGAATGAGGTCATACGAGAACTTTTTTTTCTAGACGTTCACATTAAACACAACTTCATTCACCAATTAGAGAGAGTGTATTTAATTTAGAGCAGTCTCAAGACACTCACCTTCCTGGTCTGCATTTTCTCAGTCCTTCGTCTAAAAGCCACATAGGGGTCACTGGTGCTGGAGCAATCTCTCTTCTCCTGCTTGACTGCTGGTGCAAGTGATCCAGATTTACACGATTTCCTCTTTCTGCTCCAGTACTCAAACACCTCCCTGATCAACTCATCATCCTCTTTAAGCAAGAGCTTAGCTTCCTGCAAAGTCACCAGCTGAAAAGTAACAAGGTATATGTACTTAAAGATCTCAACAAGCTAAAACAAGTGTTCACATAAATCCTAAAATTTTTTGCCACATAAATGATTAAAATTAAACTGAGGGCATTTTTACCTTAAAAAATTTCAGAAGAACTTTCAATTAAATAAAAATTCATTTAACTCAAACAATACATGTACAATGACTGAATTGTTTAAAGAATGAATAAATCTTGAACTGATTTTAATGGCGATACCTGCTGGCCACTTCCTTTCTCCAGCCGGTCAATCATTTGCTCGAACTGCAGCACCCCCACTTCCATTTTTTTCTTCAGCCTGTTCACAAATGCCTCATCCTCAGAGTCCAGGTCATAATCTGGCTGCTCTGCATCCAGACTGAAAGCTGTATAAAAGGGGTTTATTTTTTTTAATTAATCCCAACTGGGAAACAATATCTGGTTCAAACACATAAAACATGTAGCAATGTATAAGCAACAAGGTATAGATGATACTAGGGCTGTTATCGATTATTTTAGTAATAGAGCATTCATAGATTAATCGAGTCATCATAAGAAATACTTTTTACTTTATTAATGTACAATACTAAGAAGAAAAATAAGACAATCTTAAAATTAAAAAAAAAAAATCGAATTTCTATTGCTGAAATTGCATACAAATATATCTAAACGTAAATCTATTTAGTGTATTTAATTTCCATATTACATCAAAATACAAATACAGCTCATTCAAAAAGATCCTCAACAGTGACCATGTAGTCACAGGAAACTCCTTGTTTAATTAAACTATTATTCAGTCATGTATTTATTTATTAAATCTTGAACAGTATATGGTGATGTGGTTTTCCTGTCTCACAAAAAGGTACTTGAAATTTTCCATGAACAAACCCCTGTATTTACTGCAAGTTTAATTAAAAAAAAAAAAAAAAATGAATGCACTGTATCTAAATAATAGCAGTGTACACGTGACCTGCAGATTACTTTGCTAATATAATTTTTAATGATTGCAGAATGAAAGATGTTTTATCCCCCCGATGTGTTCAGATGAAGGTTTTAGTCAACAGCAGCTAGCAGAGGAGCAGAAACGCTTTAAAAATACCTCAAACGTTATTCATAACTTGCATATGGGAGCATTTTCTTACTGTAACTTTTCCTGTTATAACGTAAAGACAATTATTTTTCTCCCCCCACTTTCCTTTTGATGATCCGTAAAAAAAAAAAAAAAAAAAGGGAAAGTGTGTTTAGTTAAATGGACTAAACGAATCACTGAGGCACACCAATTTGCTTTATTTGCCTTGATGAATTTTTGTAATCAAATTACTTGAGGAATCATTACAGCCCTAGATGATGCACTGTATTTGTACATCTCCCAGATTTCCCATCTACTGCAATATTGCAAAGAAAACTTAATTATTGTACATACAGGTGGATATAAAGTAACTGCTCAGGTGTACAAGCAAGATCTGATTCTGATTTTAAAATTCTGATTTTCAAATGAAAGATAAAAAAGGGAGAATGAAGGTACATGATCATAATACCTTTGGGTGGGCAACATGAGAGTGTAGATTAAGGTGCATGATTAGGTGCGGATTAATATTATGGTTAAAAATAATAGTAAGAATTAGGGTGAGCCAGAACACAAACATGCAGTTCAGGGGTCAGTCTGTGCTTGACAAGGAATTCAATAACTTCCGCTTTAAATAGGGCATTTTCCCAGTGTTTTCTTTGGAAGCCTTGGGTAAATTGTGACAAAAGAAAAACACAAATGCCAGCATCTCTCAAGGGTCTAAGCCAGGGATCACCAACCTTTTTGTAACTGAGAGCTACTACATGGACACCGAGTCATATAAAGGGCTACCAGTTTGAAATACTCCTCTGAAATAACAAATTTACCTTTAGTTATATATTATTATTATTATTATTATTATTAATGATACTTGTTTATCTATGTGAATAACTTGTGATTTTTGACAGTGACTATCAAAACGAATTAACTACATTTTACATTAAACGCATCTCACTGATGAGTTGTGCACTTTTTATAGCAAGCCTGAGAGCTACTCATGTGCTCCTTGGGGGCTACCTGGTGCCCACGGGCACCACGTTGGTGACCCCTGGTCTAAGCAAATAGAGTGAACCTAGATAACTAAGGGAGCTCCCAAAAGCGGAAGAGTCACATTCCCAGTATTCATTACAACCACTAAATTATAATGCATACACCACAATACATATGCTCAGTTTGACAACTCGAATACAAGTACTGTGAATCAGTATGGCCATTAAAGAGAATTTACTCAGGGTTGAATTTCTTTTGCAGTTCTTCATTCATTATTTTTTTTGCACCTAGAGAAACCTCTCTTCTCTTTTTGGAGTGTGTCTTGGTGTGCCCAGATCCCTTTTAACAGCAGGACATTCCTAGCTAGTAATGTATACATGCAGTCTGGCCAGAAATACTTCCCTATAGTCACATATGAGCAAAACAATCCAGACACAAAACTAATAAAACCACATAGTCTAAAACTCAGCTCAGCAATATGATGGTTTCTCTTTGAAAGAATGACTAATGGTTGTAAAGAGTTGCAAGAGGTCTAAAAAGAGCTGCGTTTTCTCTGGACAAGCAGTAAACTTGACAGACCTGTATATAGACCCTCCTTACAAGAATATTAAATGGAGAAAAGGAAAGCGCCTGCTGTAAACCCCAAGTGCCAATACATCATGAAAATATTTATTGGAAACATTATCATCCTGACTGATGCATTTACACATCAGTATGATAAACAAGCTCCTCCATGGAGCATAGACTACCAACATCCACACGCTTTGTAAGAAATCCTGCTGAAAATGCACAGAATACTTAGACGTAGAAGCAGTCCCAGATATTTTACCAGGAACAAAACTAACTGAAGACAGAGAGAGAGATGTAAGCAATATACATCTACACACATTTTTAAAGCACATGAAATAAAATCGTTCAACGCGTTTCAGCGAGGTATACCATTAACCTATTCACACAAGTGCTCACCACAATAAACCTTTTTCATTTTTCGGTTGCTCCCGTTAGGGGTCATCCTTCTTCACACCACCCTGTCTGCTACATCTGGGCTTTCACCCCAACTAACTGCATATGTTCCCTCACCACATCTTAAACCTCCTGCTTGGTCCTCCTCTTCTGCCTGGCACCTGCATTCTCAGCATTCTTCTTCCTATATGCTGCCCCTCTGCACATGCCCCTCACATTGTCTCCAAAACATCCTTTACATGAACTGTGACTCTTAACTAATCCTGTCTATCCTCATCACCCAATAAAAAGCTCAACATCTTCAATTCGGCCACCTCCAGCCTCCTGTCTTTTACACAATGCCACCGTCTCGAAACCAGACATCGCAGGTCTTACCACAGTCCTACAAACTTTCCATTTCGCTCTTGCAGATACCCTTCCATCACACTGTTCGCCACAATAAATAAAAAATTGATACCAGAGCTGAGCTGTTTTCAAGCTTAAGAAGTAGAACCATCTTGATCTTATATTCTTTCTGTTTTTGTTTGAAGAAAAGGAAAATTCATTTTGTGACCAACCAGCCTAAACCACAATTCAATGGAAAACACAAAAGCTGATTGAAGCTGCTCTCCTGTGTGAAATGATCATGGTCATAGTAACAAA
Organism: Kryptopterus vitreolus; assembly: GCA_030449085.1. Lineage (NCBI taxonomy): Eukaryota > Metazoa > Chordata > Actinopteri > Siluriformes > Siluridae > Kryptopterus > Kryptopterus vitreolus. Next base: position 25,988,710 of record JACRUU010000015.1, on the reverse strand, counting down.
AACAATACTTTGCAGTTATTCTGCCACATGGCCTTGAATGTTAATGAGCAATAGGTGTTCATCAAATGTATGATCACATTTTATGTGACATTGTTTTTTTATAATTTTTTTATGCTTACCAAGTTGCTTGCCCTGAACATCATGCAGTGTTTTGCTGGTTTTGTTTGTTCGATTATGGGGATTTTTAAAAACTGGACACATTTGGATCACTACTTTCCACAGTACGCGACTAAATAAATGGGTGACGACTTGCATGACAAAATCCATCTAACGCAAAAACAGACTTAAATGTCATGAACAAACTGATTACTACATGCAAGGTAAGTAAAAGGCGTGTTCCAGATGGCTTCTTAACCTCTATATACACCTGCAACTCAACTTGCTTATGCATCCATGAGGAGACTTGGTACTGGACCCACTAGCTGTCCTTCTAGTCAAGCAACAATCATATTAGTGCAGAATGCCTGCCAACTCACGCTGTATGTGAATGAGCTGCTTTGGCATCTTGAAGTCGCCGGGGTACAGCGAATCGTAGTAGGAGATGTTGCTCTCTGCTTCGGGCACTGGAATCACCATGTTGTCCCTCTTCTCCCCGTACACCTGCTGTGCCGAGATGGCCCGCTGGAGATGATGCTCCTATAACAAACCACACGCGTGGATCAGGACAAGCTGTTTCAGTAAGCAGGACAAGACACACAAAAAGAGTTACCACTTTACATCACCAGAAGAGAGAGAGCGCGCATTAAAATTAGGTTTTATTTCCACTTAATGCCCACTGTGGCATTAGAAATAATTAAAATGTTAACATAATGTACTGTAGGGTTCTGAATTACAGTTTGGTCACAGCTTTACGCTAACTTTATTACCCCATCAATCTGATACATCATCCGCCAGGCAAGGATTGAGAACCATAATCAGAATGATTAATACAGACACAAAAGTAGATTCAAAAATTTTGAAGCACAACTTGGTCCCGCTGCTCGCTCCTGTTCTAATAAAAAACATCATTACACATAAAATGGACAATGTTACTCATATCCTTAACAGTGAATAAGAGAAAAAAATATAAATGCTCAGCAACAAGTGACAGATGCACCAGATGTTTCAGTCTGTTCACTTTATAAACAAAAAGATATGATTTATTGGGGATGATTGATGAATGCAAGATATGCATAAGCCTGCAGATTCACCCAAAAAAAGAATGATAATAAAAAAAACACATGCAGTCAATGTGTGTATAGAAGAGAAACTTAGCATGAGTACATTTATTACACAACAACTACAAGGATTAACTCCAAGTTAAACACACAACAGGGCAAGTGTTTCTCTGCTTCTCTCTCACACACACACACACACCTGACATAACCTGACTCGTCTCTTTGCAGAAACATTCCTGTAGAAAACAATTAGCAGACACCAGGGTCAAGGCATCTTTGGCACAAAGATTGAACTAGAGCCATGCATTTAACAGAATTACAGGATGAGCAGCTGCATCCCTGTTGTCCAGCAGGTCACATGTGGTTAGACACTTATCAGTGTGTTAAAATCAACCAGGGGCACAGCTTAACAGGATATATATATTTTTTTATTGAGTTAATCATGCTCTGTACTTCAACATCAAACAAGTTGCTGCATTTGTTTATTTCTTTGCTGTCAGGACTGACTTTCACCAGAATAAATATTTAAATAAAAAACCAAATTGAATATGTGGATTAAAATTCTAGAAAGGATAATGGTTTGCCCAGTATTTCCAAGACGGTACTTGCTATGTGCTAACCGTGCATTTCACAATGCTACTACTGACAAAAATGTGACAAAGAAGAGACAACCAATGCAGCTCTTTCATCAACACATTTTATTTTTGCAGCTTTAAGATTGACTTGCAGCTCCTGTATGCCGGCAATGTGGACTGACTGAAGCGGCACTGGCTGCCTATTTACACTGGCTCAGCATTCTGCCTGGGAACTGGGGGAAGCAGGTCAACTTTGACTGGAAAACGTCCTTTACCTCTTGCCCCGCTCCATAATGACAAAGCATCTCAGATACTCCAAAATAAACATTTAAGACAATGTACAAATGCTTGCTCATAACAAGAGAAGGACATGGGACTGTGGAGTATCCCCAAAACACCATTCTAATAAACACAATTAATAATAATCTTGTTTAAATACATTTTATAATGTGACAAAACAGGCTCCATATCCAGATACCACTCAACGTCTCACTAAACATGTTGTACATGATGAGATGATCACATCTCTGCAGTCTATAGAGAAACATCACCCATCCAGCAGAAAAGGAAAGCACTGACCTCTTGTTAAACCTAATATAATCCACACGCCTTCAATTTCAACAGATTTTATTGCCCTCATGAAATCGGTCCTATGGCACACATATATAATTCAAACAAAATATCTGAGCAAAACATCAATTGCGACAAAAATTGTGTGCGACACACTCATATGAGACAGAAGGGCAAGGTAACCCATAAAAAGGAAATCATATCTATTGAGATTGTTAATTCACGCCGACCTAAAAACACACACCTGACCCCCCCCCATCCCATACCCTTCACATCACTAGACATGCCCTGCGCTCCCACATCATACCCAATAATGTTACATCATTACTTGTTAATTTACAGATACTCAGAATCAGTGCAGGTGTGGCCAATATCAAATGTGTTACCACATAGTTTAAATCCATAAATGAATAAAAGGGTTCACCTGTCATTACAGTAAGAGGTATCTTTGCATCCAACTACCACACTACATCTCTCCATCATAAGGACCCTGTTCATACATGCTGTGAACATCTGTCTCAGCCAATCTGATCGCTGCTAAACAGATGAAACCGATTTCACACCTAACATTTTTGCACCAGGATAAAATCTTTGTTGTTATTGCAATTCATCACATGGAAGACGGGCAAAAACAGCCTGATGTCATTTTAAAACCAGACTTGAAATACTAGTCGAAAACCAAACAAAGGAAGAGTTTATATTTAGCGGCTGGATATTATTTCCTAAATAAACCTGCAGGTGCTCAGATGATACAAACTTTAGCTCAGCCCTTGAGCAAAGCCCTTTATCTTCTCTATGCTCCCGGGATGCTATATCGTGGCTGACCCTATGCTCTGAAGCCCAGGGTCCCAACAAGGTCTTCCTCCACTTCAAATAGATTATAGCTTGCACTAACAAACAACCACATTAACATGCATTGCAGTTCTACATTCAACATTTCTAAAAACATGTCCAAGTCATAGGAGGGAAGGGAATGTAGCACAGAACTCCTAAGCATACCATTTTCCAATTAGTGAATACACGCAGCAAGCGAAGAGGAAAATCCCAACAAATCTTAACTGTTAGTCATAACACTGACAGCAAGTGTCAAGACAAAACCCTGCTGCATACATGGATATTTATGCTATATATTTTAGGATATTTTATTCTGTGCCGATTCAATGTAAGCAAGAGGGAAATCTCTTTAACCTACACAAGGGTGTTATCAATGTTAAATTTGACATTTGTTTTGTTAGACACCTAAACGTCCCAATTTGTTATACTTGAATTATTATTCAATATGTAAAATGTTTTGCACTTTGAGTGCTTAAGGGCAAATGAAAAATTTGCTTACTCGTTAGTCAACTAGTGAATTTACCATCATTATATTCTTCCTCAATACCCCTTTACCTACATGCAGTTAAACTTGAACAACGCCTCTAGTCACCCTGACAGCACTCTGCATAATGCTTTTCTTCAATGATTAAGATATTTTTGTCGCTACTGAGGAACCAGTCCACAGCGCACATGCCAACTGGGTTTCTGACATTTCGAACCTCTTCTAAAATGCTCACACTAATCTTATGATAGGACAAACTTTGTGACCTACGGCATCTCCTTGACACTGTTCAGGATTGTTTACCTATCCACAATGTGACAACAAACCAATATAAGACAATGTGTGCCATAACGAGGTCGTAAAATATAAAGCTTCCTGTTAAGGAAAGCTTTTTTTTTTAAATAAACATATGCAATAATGAGATATTCACAACAAAGTCAAATGAGGGAAAAAAAAGACAAGAATGCACACACCAATTGTTTAACACAAGGCAATATTGAGTGTGTCCTGAATTTTTAATGTTGGTGTGACTCATTCTCTTCCAACATTGTATTAATCTTAATAGCACACTCTGGGACAATCACAAAAACTGTAGCTTTACACTTCACACCAACTCAGTAAGATTAAAGCCATGTGAGCCAGGGTCCAGCAATTCAATTCTTGCATATAGGTTCCCCATTTCTTATTTAAGGATATATTAAAGCAGGCATGACGCATGGCGCAAAACACCCAGCAATGCCAGTTTGTACGCTAACAGCCCACTTCCTCAATTCAAGCTAAATGCTAACTATGCCTTGATACTACTGTATACACATACAGGATTGAAGGCTTTAAATGAAATACATGAATGGCCCAAGATAGTTTTAATTATACATATACTCACACTTCATTCATATGCATGTATGTATATGAAAGTAAGAGCTATATCTGCCTTCATGCTACTTGGTGTACATCTGACCTCACTGGTGGGTGAGAAATAAATAAATATCTATCTATATCTATATATATATCTATATCTATATCTATCTATATATATATATATATATATATATATGCATGCTAACTTTTGTTCGTTTTAGCCATTTTAACTTCATCTAGTAGGATGCACTGATCCCACTTTTGATAGCAGACCAGTGACATAGGGGAGACTCCATAAGCTTGTTGTCATAAACATAAATGATTCTCTGTGTTGACACGCAAGATTAATGTGGGCAGTAAACATGACATTCATTTCAAAAGTCAGTAACTCGTGATTTAGTTTTCATATCGGCAAATTCTAAAATTCATCAGACTGGTGTGTCCCGGGAAACTAGGGTCCGATTCACACACCATCAGTTCTGCACCGCTGCAATCTGAGTGTTTAACAACGAACTCGTTTTTATCAAAAGGACACATCAAACCCTGGGGGGGGATAAAAAAAAGTGATGCACAACACAGAACAGGTTGAGGTTCCACCTCAATCGGGAAATGCGACCAGACTTGATTGTACAGTGTGAGATTTCACCGGATTCTCTACTACTGGGAGTAGAAAAGACTAAAGATCAAGTCCAATGGAGTCCAAGACAAAGCAGTTTAATAAACTAAAAGGTTATTCAGTATACCCATTTATTAAATCCTTTATCATTCAAGAACTTCCAGAATGCATGAAAAGAGTTGCTATAGGATTTATTCTATTCACAAAACAATTGACATTAACCGCCATAAAAATGGAAAGAATATCTACAGTGTACTACTACTATTTATACAAAGGGACACTATAAAACCTCTTCTACACACTCTGGCAGTCAGTGCCTGTAAATCCCCCCCACACACACACACTCCCAGGCCTGATTAAAGCGCTGCTGCACCGCTGAGAATGGAGTTGTTCAGTGCAGGCGCAGTGGTCCATGTGGCTGTGCTGCGGGTATGTGTGCTCAGTTTCGGCCTCTGCTGTTTGATCACTGTCATTACAGCCACCGCGAGCTGCTTCGACCCAACTGTAACAAAATGGCCGTTCAGCCACAGTCACGTGACTCCTTTGTGTTTTGCAAACCGATTTCTAGTCGAACAAAACGATACAACACGAATATTTTGCCCAAAATCCGAAGAAAACGTCTTTGTGTCATGTCACGGCGTGAAAAAAGCCACGGCGCGATGCACTAACAGCACGATTTACCGTGCAGAAAAAAACCCCGAACGGCGGCCATTTTGTGAAAAGCTGCGCAGACGACACAGAGGCGCTCCTTTTATCAAAAGAGAAACAGAAAACGCGAATAAAAACACTTATGGCGTCTTAGAAACGTACCGATTCCTCTTCCTTTTCCATCCCCGTCGGCATCTGCGGCACAGCTCGGTTGATAGAGGCATATTCGTGCAGGTCTGGTAAATCCTCGCAGCGGAAGACGGGTAGGGGCTTGGTAGCGTCCAGCGCCCGCGCCCGAAACGACAATTTACTCATTTTTTATATCGAAAAACGTAACATAAACATATAATGTCCCTTTAGATTCCCAAATGACACTGTTGGAGCTCTCATTGAGGAATCTGGGTCGGTCTTCGGAGTCAGTCGTCGGATTGGTTTGAAAAATACGCGTCCAGCGAGAAGAACGGAGCCGAGAAGGCCCGGGGCTCGGTCGCTCTCTCTCGGTGTGATTTCGCCGTAGCGCCGCTCTGTCTCCCTGGCTCAGTGCGCCATGGCCAACATGGCGGACATTAAAAACTCTTTAGCTGTGGGTTTGTTTCCTGCGGCCCGACCCCCTCCTCCTGCGACGCGCGTTCACGCGTCACTCATTCCCGCGCACTTCAACACGCGTGCGCGCCCCCGCGCTGGGGGGGAAGGGGCGCACACGCGAATAATAATAAAAAAAACGTCTTTTGTGTGTGTGTGTGTGTGTGTGTGTGTACGTGTTTTGGTATTTTTTTTAATCCAGCTGCCAAAACTGAAATATACTGCGCAAATCTTTATAGGCATGTTGGGGGGGAAAAAAACAAAAATGCGACTACTGATTATACCAATAATAATAAGAATCACGATGATGTCAATGTTGTTGTAATATAAATAAATTGTTAATAATTTATGTAAAATACCGATACAAATTAGTGTAATTAAACAAATTTTACAGTAATACACCCAATTATAATCGACCCGTATAAAATTTATTGTGCACGCGAAATGTCTTTGCGTGCACAAAAAAAAAAAAAAAAAAAAAAACACAGGAAACGTGACGGAAAAAATTCGTACAACAAACATTTTGGTCTAATATTAAAAGCTTATACTCATTTCTATATTTTAAAAAACAAAAACTAATATTTGATGTAAAATTAATTATTCTATCAAACTGCACGGGTAAAGCGCTGTAAAAGGCAGACTGCATGTCGCCCTCTACTGGTCCAACACGGAACAAACGACCAGGATTCAATTAAGCAGAAATCTTCCATTTTGCTAGAGAGGGTTCTTTATTTGAAGGGAGAAAATTCCCTCCAGTCATAAAAAAAACTAAATGGAAAGAATATTTGAAAAGCAATTTAAAATACCCGTGGAATGGATTTAAAAAATCTATTTAAACAATCACGAGTTATTCTTCAAAATTTACCAGCACAAACTACTAAAATGTCCAATGTAGGATCACAACAACCCCATAAAAGTAATTTAAATAACACCAAAAGGCTGCTATATTGCAACATTTAAAAACACTTTCAATTCTCTGATTACTAGAAATATTCAATAGATTTAGGATCCCCCCCCCTGTTTCTGTAAATATGTGGTGGAAGCGCTTGAAAGTCTTCACCTTTAGGCCTGTTGCATCTCAGCATATCGTAGATGAGAGAAGCCTGTGCAGTGTAATATCCAACATATTCATTAAGTCAGACAATCCTGGAGCTATACTGTCAATAAAAAAAATTACATAAATAATTTGCACAATGGCTTACACAAAATGTAATAAATGTAAAGAAAATGAACATTAGTAATGCATTGCTATTTCATTGTCTTCCTAACAGATGGTATGACAATATAGCACTTTTAAACTGATTCAATCAGAATGAATAATTATATAATTATTACATATAATTCCCATTTGATATAATTGGTACCGCTTAGCTGCAATTACAACCAGAAGTAGTTTATAACTGTCATTTGGTATATGATTTGTCTTTGACATCTTTATATCCCAAGAAGGTTATGTTAAAAGGCCCTAGACTCCACATTTAGAAACCCATTTAGAAGGCAGAAAGGAACATATTTTCATTTAGGATTATCTGGATTTTGTCCTGGTCAATCGAACACAACCAATTTTCTTCCAGCATGCACATAATATGCTACCACCACCATGCTTTGGTTTAAGGGTAGTGTTTTCAGGGTGGTTAGCTGTGTTGGTGTTTGGTTTTGATTGTATCAGACTAGATAACTTTTTATCAATAATTTCCACTGTATTTTTCTTTCCAAGGTCCAGGCTAACATTGATGTTCTGTGAACAGCTTACCCACATGAGCTGTGGCTTTCTTTTCAAATTTACTATTGACCTCTTAGTTCTTGCTCTGGCTTTATACTTAGTCACTACATTTTGTCACAAATAAAGTCCATGTTCTTTAATTATGTTTGTGTGTCCTTTCCTATTCCTTACCTTAAGTTTCTTCCCCCCAAAAAAACTGCTCCATTTATTCATTATCTCTGTTTTGATGTGATCTTCCAGAAACAGGAGGCTGTAAATTTGTAAACAAGCTTGCAAAATATATTTATTCACATTACCTCCGTTTTGATGTTTTTGGACACACACACACACACACACACACACACACACACACACACACACACACACACACACACACACACACACACACACACACACTTATTTTAGGCATAGCATTTCTGTTTCATTTTTAAAACCCGCCAGTAGGCTAAATCACACCAAATATAGCAAAATAAGTTCAGTTTAGCACATGTACTAAATTCTTTTTGCACTGTTTGCACCAAGATCCAATAGCACTATACATATACAACTGTTTTTATATGTTTAGAATTCAGTAAGTATCATTATCTTTGTCTATGCTTTTGTGCAATTATTATCCATTATCTCCAATTACCTTATTTCTTTTACTGCTGCTGGTATTTAAGAGCTACCAAACAAATTTCACTGCATCACTACAATGACAAAGTCTGCTAACTTTATATTTCCTTCCCTTTAACAGAAAGGGAATCACACAGCTCAGATCACACAGCATACTGACTTTCAAAGATTTGCTGGTGGCTTTTAAGAATGCTTCACAGCAAATTATAACATTACATTGGGGGGGGGGGGGGGGGGGGGAAAGGAAGAATAACTGTAAACACAAGCTTTTTTGGGGGTTGATCATCTTTTGCTTTCCCACACAATGACAACGCAAAAGAACCCTCCAATTCTTGACATAATACACCAAGTGAGATCTATAACTCCAATGAAAGTTAAAGACTGAGGCTTAGAAACCCAGAAGCCGACCTTCACCCATCCCCCCACTGCAACGGCATCCAAGTAAACTAGGGACAGAACTAAGATGCATACTGTGGCGCTCTGTGTGTGTGTGTCGTCGATCAGAGATTATAGCCCAAAGGACATGGACTGTAGGAAAACAGAGGAATAAGCAAATAAGAGCTAGATCATAAAAAAGGAGTATAATGTTTTTAATGCATTGTCTCATACAGTTTACAGACTATTAAATGTGGCAGATGACTACACAAACAGCAGCAGCTCCAGTCCCGCCTGTCTGTAATTCACTACTGTAATTACATAATGCCATGGCGGTCTGACTAAAGAGGGGGCGATCCCGTTACACTGAATCAACTCCAATAAGGAAATCAAGCTCGCCAAACAATCCCACAACAATCTCAAGCTGTCGATAAGGACAAATATTTGGCGCCCTGAAGACGATTATTACATTATTGCCCGATGCTGCATTTGTGTGTCATGGCTGAAGAGCAAAAAGGAAAAAAAAAAAAAAAAAAAAAAAAAAAAAAAAAAAAAAAAAAAATTTCACGGCGTCGCCGCCTTTAATCGCTTTGACAATAATTAGACAAAGATCAAGGCCCCTTACAAACGAGGCTAAAAACAGGGGCACGTTTTTCTCATCGCAATGCAAGCAAAAAAAAAAAAAATATATATATATATATATATATATAAAATAAAAAAAACAACTTGGAGAAAGAAAAAGAGCCACGATGCAGAAACAACGTGGCTGATCTTTACAGTGTCGAACCCTAGCGCATGCATCCTCCCCAAGCCGAACACTGAGGAAGTTGGACGCGCGTATCGTTTGCAAATGACACGACCGGAAATGAATAAAACTGCGAATAAAAAAACAACAAACAAAAAAACGAAACAGTTCGAAAGTTTCTAAAATACCCCCCAAATACAACAATTACCAAATTAAACCACATTCCAGTCGATTAAAAGAGCGCTCGTAAAAGGCTGGAAAGAAAACAATTTATTCGATTTATCAATCGATTTATATCCTAACTGGCTTGCAGTGTATGGTTTTAAAAACCCCATATAAAGCCCACAGGCGGTCGATGGGGGAAAAAGTCGCAAGCTCTTTTGGAAAGGGGGTCAGTAAAGCCTCACGAACAACAATTCGAAATAATAATAATAATATTAACAACAATAATAAAAGAAGCACTGACACCAAAACGAGTCTAGCAGTTGTTTTTTACTAAGAAGAATTGTACTACTTGGTCACTTTTCTCTTGTTAGACATTTAAGGAGAAATGGAAGGTTAGAGCGACACCATGGAGCTGCCAAGACATTCCTATCGAGGTTAGCCACCTAGCTAATGTTCAGCTCAATTCTGGCGACGCTTTCCAACATTCCCAAACCCGACCCGTTTTTCCCTCCCAACAAGTATAACCTCCATAAACTGGAAAGTATATGAGATGGAGGGTATATTTTCGAGAAAGAGAGCACCAACACAAAAAAAAGAAGGGGAAAAAAAAGAAGAGACTTATTCATAAAAATGCAACTTACCCATTATAACCGCTAGGGTGGACGGTGACAATTCTGTTGTACATGACAAGCCACGGCTGCATAGTTCGAATCGAGAGATCCGACACAACAAACACTGTGCGGGGAAGCCATCCTTCCTGTTTTCTTGTCCATCACATAAGCCTGGTACTGGGGGACAAAAATCCTGAAGATCCGGATCAGGCTCAGAGTGGACCAAAAAAGTAGCTCAACACCGTTTTAATGATCACTTCAGCTGAGAGAATCGTCGTCAGTCATAGGGTTAACAACTTCTCTCCGAGCGGTTTCTCGCTTCCTGATTGGTCGCATCGTCTCACCAATCACCTGTAGAGAGCAACAGCACTCGGCTGGCAAGTGCCGTTTTTCTCCCCCAACCACATGCGGACCAACTCTGCCTTCTGCGCCAGGATTGGTGAGCTGGTTCTCAAAGGCGCCTCTCTATTGGTCAACCTGCTTGTCAGTATGAGCTCCTCGCGCAGGAGGCGGAGTTTGTCGGAATGTGGTTGGGAAGCAAACAAAACATAACAAGCTGCAAGACAACCATAAGGGAAGAACAATGTGACAGTGTTGTGCACAACAGCACCATATATAAAAAAAAGCTGATCCAAGACACAATATACAGAATAGCTACTAAAGACAAATTTTCCTTAGATTTTGAAATAAATCAGTATTTATGTGCATTTGAGATTTCCATCGAGAACAATGTATTTAAAATAAGAATAAAATAGGAACAATGTGGTAAAAAAAATATTTTATATTTTTCATATGAGTTTTAGATTCTCTGAATTTGATAGACGCTCATATCCAGGGATATTTATACAAGAACAGTTTTTTTCTCATGGGCCCAGCTGTGATAGCTTGGTGTTGCTAGGATTTCATAACCTCCTGAGCCAAAGTCCAATGCCTAATCCAGTGAGCGACCACCATTTTTAGTTTTAAGTGCTTTTTCCCCCCTCAATGGCACGTGGTTGCTCAACCGCAAATCTAAACGGCAAGAATTAAAACGAGAAAGCAATAATAAATGCACAATTTCAACTCATTTCCTACATTACATAGGCAGCCATTTAATCCACTTTACACAATCAGTCTATTGTTGTTTCTTGACTTATGCATTCACTTGTCACATGTGCATTACAGCACTTGGTAAATTTTGCTCCACCTTTCCCAGCATAGGAAGACAGGAAGCACAGGGCCAGTCATGATCCAGCACCCATGGAGCATAGAGGATTGATCATGGGCCAAACACTTCCCAGTGAGAAAGAAGCACTGAAAACAATGGAAGGTGAAAGCATGGATAACACTGTCCATTTAATGTAATTTTACAGATAAATGTTCATAGATCTATCAAACTTTAAAGACACAAATATTGATTTAGTTTAAAGGTTAAAGAATTATTGTGTTTAGTAATAATTATGTAGCTATTTAAAAAAAAATAAACAGGGTGCACACGTTAACATGTTTTACTATAAATATCGCTATTGTTCATAGTCATTTTATACAAAACGTACAGTATACGCAGATAGACTAACCTGCACACCAGTTATTTCTTTCTGACAATTATGTCACTATTTACCTCAAGAAATATACAGTAAATATCTGTTCAGGTGCTCCTATATTCTGATTCAATGCTGAGACAGCTGAGGCCAAAACTACATTCACATACTGTTAATATATTTAACTTTTGTCTTTCACAACTCCACGAATTTATGTTACGATACATTTATTTTGGCAAATCAATTGAGGCATCTACTTTGTCCACATCAGAAGTAATTTTAAAACATCTGATTAGAAATAGATTTATTTCAGCCTACAAGTAAATTAAGCTCTCTTTAATCAGACTAATATAAATCACTTTTGTAAACTTTGAAGCACCAGTAAACAGTCGTACTTGTAGGGGCTGTCACTTTTTGCCATACAAAAACTATGGAAATATCAAAAACCTGGGACCACAGAAGTGGTGCCTCCAGCATGAAGGAATCACAAATGAACCCCAAAACTACATCAAAAGCACTAATGGAGTTGGAGGCATCGGGTACCAAATAAATACATCCACCAAAATGGTTCAATAGCCCCATGGCCTGAAAGGCAATTATGCAAGGAAGAAGCCTTCACAAACCCGTCGTAACTGGCATAATACCCTATAATTATGTAACAGAATGGCTTCAAGGCAACAGTGAAATTACAAAGTGAAAGTGAAATTACAAAGTGAGGCTATCATAAATTTGGACATGAATCACACATTTTAGACTGAACTGAAAGTGTGTCTGAGCAATGATCCACATAAGCCTGTTTCTGTCAGGAAGAATGGGTGAAAAGTCCAGCAAAATATTGCATATATCAATGTGGAATTATAATAGCTGGCCTGACACATAAAACATGTAGTGATATAGAATCTGTGGAAAATTGTGAAAAGTTCCTACAAGAGGACTGTCTTCAAACTGTTTGCTTCAATTGGACAGTGGAGAAATTTTTTTTCTTTTCAAAATGTTGTTTTTGAGAGACACATACTTGAGCTTGATGTTTGCTTTCCCTTCCCCCTTCTTAAGCTTAGTTTTGATGTATTTTCAACCTCTAGAAATCACACTTTCAGTTTCATTTAACTAGAATCTAGAATAAAAACAACCAAATCCGCCTCAGTGTTTCCACATTGGACAAAACTTGCCCCCCAATCAGAGCTGTCGTAATATCAATGGGAGAACCATACTGTGAAGCCAGCTCATTAGTTCTTCCTAAATCCTAAATTCAATCTTAAAAGATCCATTCTTATTTTGGTGGAATGTTAAAAAGACATAGACTATATTCTCAGATGTTTGTTGGCACATGGTCCTTCCAAAAACACATTTTGACACATTTGAAAATTTACCAATTATTGTATGGACATGCTCTGGCCTTTTCTCCTGACATAAAAAAATGGGGCTAAATGGGAAAAGTCATCTCATCCATGATGTTGCAAAATAGGATGTTTAAAAAGAAAATCACATCTATTAATATAATCAGGTTTCCAAAAACGTATTAAAATCATGGCATACCAGACAACCTGAAATAATACAATGCTGTAATTTTGTAATGGAAAATAACCCAACCTGGCATCGCTGGTTTCAAAATATGCGCCACCTCGTGGTCTATAATGGAAGTGGTTCTTATGGCTCCAGGTGCCTGGAGTCTGAAACTGCATTATACATTGATATAGGAAAGAAAACACACGTCCATTTGTATGACAAAGTGTAATATAAGACAACAACATGACTTCAGTGAGATTTTAGATACTTTATATTTATTTTGGACTAATAAGGTGATTCGAGCTGTAAATAACAACACACTGCTGAGATGCTAGAGATGTGCCTCTAGGTGGCAATACTGCATGGCAAAATCTGGCAGTATCATTCTTCGATTTGCAGTTTATATTTTATTGAAGTAGTGGTTTCCCATGGCAAGTAAAGAAAAGCAACAAAACAATTATTTTGCCTCGAACTCAAAAGTATGGATAACCCATATTGCTGTACCTACTCTTGTATATTGGAGTAACTGCATAATAAATAACATGCAGTCTTGATTAAAGTACAGACAGTGAGTACAGTGAGTACAGACTACCGATGTTTATTTCTTAAGTTAGTCTATTTATTTATTTATTTATAATATTTTTTTTATACATATTTCCATTACAGACATAAGTTCCAGTTCATTTATTTTATTCTTTTGGTCTTGAAATAATATACCATACATTTGTTTATTATGAAATGTCATTATTTTTTATGTATTGTGTAATTATTATGTAATGTATTAATTGAAATTTAAGTGCCGCATTATAGCGCGCTATAACACCATTTTCTAAGCATACGAACAGGATTATTTTTAGACAGGGATCATTATACATTTTTTTGAGAGTTGACACATGCTTAATAATATGCCAGAAATGGTTCAAAGAATGTTAAATCTGACAAGTCTGACTGCTGCAGACTCTTTGTATCTCAACATACAGTATACTGATAATTAATAAATAGTGCTGTATTTTCATTAGTCATTTATTTATTTTTTATTTTTTAAATGTCATTTAAGCATAGAAAATCTGAAACAATTGCAAATATGCTCTCAATGTGAGCCAGACATGGGTCGTAGGGTAAAACTAGGTTCAGAAAAGGACTGAATGCCTTCCGTGTTTTTTTTTTTGAGAGATGACACAAGTTTAATAATGGCCTGAAATAGTGTGACAGACATTTTAGGGATGAGGTGGGGAGCAGGTGAGGTGGTATGTGAGAGGGCACTCTTAGGGTGACTGGAAATGATTCAGTTGAATGAGAACGATTTCACAGTTTTATGAGGTTATCATAGGTGTACCCTCCTGAAGAGGATACAGTAATCACCTGTATATTGTCATTTCTCTTCAAAAGTAGACTTGGGGCAATTCTGAGGAAAACATATGGCCTGAAACCTTAAACTGCTGGTCAAGCCACCCTTCACATATTCTCCATCTGTAAAATAAAATGCATCTGCATTTCTTTTAGTACTTAAACTCTTTTTTCATTTAATTTTAAAAATTAATATTACTTTAATTATTAAATTAACCACTTTATCCAGGTCACATGGTCTGGAGCATTTCTTGGGAAATACCGTGGCTGTGGCAACAATGCAGTCGGGGTGGGATACCAGTCCATCACGGACGTATAATCAATTAAGAGTTATCAGATGAAAACATGGATGTCTCAGAATTTTCTGAGAATTTATCAAACAAAGCTGTTTTTTCAAACCTTTACAGTTAGGAGGCGCTGTTTTGGAGTTTCAATCAAAGCTAAAAAAACTTTTGGGGGTACATTTTTGCCACAATTTTAACCTTTGACTCTCATGTTCTCATTTTTAAATCTTTTTCATTTTTTCATTTTCCATCCGTGTTTTCGGTTGCTGAAATATTAGTTTTTTTTTCACGCATCAATTACTGTAATGTTTTGCTTGTTGGGGTTTCAAGGTCTACATTAAATAAGTTATCCAAAATTAAGCTGCTAGAATTTTGACAATGACAGGTCTGGTGAGCATATCTCTCCAGTTTTACTGTATGGGCTTTACACTGGCTCCCAGTTAGATACCGAATTGTTTATAAGGCCCTACAAACTCTTGACTTTTTAACCGCCTACACTCCAAGGTGCGATCTCCGTTCCTCTGATTCCGGTCTTTTGGTCGTTCCTCCTACCTGCTTACATTCTATGGGAGATCTGGCTTTTTCTTCTCATGCGCCAAAGCTGAGGTATTCTCTTCCCATTGAGAGTAGACAGGCCGAGTCTTTTAGTTTTTTTAAAACATCTCTTTGCAGGATATCTTTTATGTGGTGTATTCTTTTTTTGTTAGTTTATTACGAATGATTTGTTCTGTTTTTCTTCTTTGGTTGGAAAGCGCTTTGAGATGTTCATTTAAAGGCGCTATATAAAATAAACTAAGGACCCACATTAATCACTATAAACAATGGAAGGATATGCAAAACTCCACAAAGACAGTCATTTGTTAATAAGATCCAGACTGACCCGGGAGCTGTCAGGTGGTAACAGTATATTATAATGCCATATCATTAATTTACAAAAATCTAAAAGTTAAGGACTGGAGCCAAAGTCATTGACTAAGTGACAGTTCCAACCAGTGGGCAACATTGTACCACCACATGCCCCACCTTTGGCCAGAAGCTAGTGTGAAACTGTATACAGACTGGAAGTGAATGCGTCCTAAGACTACGACAAGTGAAAGGAAAAGAAAAGGCATGACAAAAGAAAACAGCAGCAAGCTGTCATATCAAAACAAATATGTCAAAAACTATGGAAGGCTGAGTCCATGTCTCTTATGTATTTCCAATTCCTCCTTCTGCTTGTTCTTTTCTAGCAATTTATATTTGTCTCCATGACCTCACACACTATAGTCTGCATCATGGCAACCAGCTCTGCCTCAAAAGTGTGCAGATTGACAAGATGATTGAAGAGGCTGCTACTGCTTATCAGAACCACAATGTTCTAAAAGAGAAAGGTTACAGCAGAGGGTAGAAGCAGCTGCTCAGTTGTTTTGTTGTGAAGGATCTTATCTACAAAGGCCTCAAATAGCAGGCAGTCAAAAAGCCAATATCACCATACATGTGCAAGTTCATAGAAACTGTCAGAGTGTTTCAGCAAAAAGCAGAGCAAAAAGCACACTCTTACACGTAATTCTGTAACGATGTCTTGTTTATTTTTCTTTCCAGTCTCCAATTTCAAGATGATCACAAAGTGCACGATGTTAAAAGACAAACTAAAATAATGTGGTAAATTGTCAAAGTTGCTTTCTTAGCTAATGGATCATCCAAATGGTTCTGTAAATGTATAAACCATACCATTGTCGTATTTTAGTCTTTATACAGCATATTCTAAGCGGAATTATATAACTATTATAACTACGACGAGGGTGTGGCGGCGGTGTCGCAAAATAATAAACAGCGGGGTCATGTGATGTTTATGTTATGTTATGACCTCAAAGCATTTACTTTCTTACAGCAAAACCTCTTATGTTTTGGCCCTCATATTACACATAGCATTGCATTTTTTTCTCCATTGCTTTTTGCATTTCATGTTATGGAATATATGCAAGTTATACTTTCTGTTATCATCTCAGTTATAGCCATTCTCTTCTCCACCTCTCTTTTCATTCTCTTTTAAATTTAATAAGACTGCAGCTTGTCATGTAGCCAGGAAAAGTCTTGAAGTCTCATGTGACTGCTCTCTGAGTCATGCTGCTATAAAAAAGAAATTGATAAACCACACCAGTGTTTAGAATTCTGCAGAGCTCTGGTATAAGGTTTGTAATAACCTATGCAGTATATTGTATTAATTAACATTTAAACAGTTAATTGTTTAAATATACCATTGATTATGAACCTTTAAATTTTATAATAATAATAATTATTATTATTATTTTAATTATTTTTATTATTATTATTATTATTATTATTATTATTATTATTATTATTATTATTATTATTATAAATATGAGATAAGTATGAGAAAATGACCTCATGGGACCTGTCTGGTGGACAACTAGCCATATCAGACACAGGAACACAACACAGACAATTCTATAGCAGATAGTCTTAAGTTTATTGATCATTGCTTCAGTTTTACTTGCTGGAACATCACTGGGCTTATCTGCTCATGACATATGCTCAATTTGACCGAACAAAATTTCTCTGAAATATGGTAAGTTTGCACTGAATTATTAGGGGAGTGTATTGCAATGATGACAGTCAGGGGCTAAATCTAATATATGCATAGATTTATAATAGTGGTGTCTGTATGAAATAAGCAGCATTTGTGAAAATGATGTAAGAGTCTGAGTGATTTACATTCTCTTTTATGTTCTAGATATATGCAAATACAGGCGCGCACACAAACAAACAAACAAACAAACACACACACACACACACACACACACACACAAACACATCTAAGGTTGTTGTTCAATGATATATATGTATATGTTGTTCTACTAGAACTAGCAGAGCACTAGCAGAGACTCTGGGTTGCTGAAGATGATGTCTGGGACATTTCTAAGATATTAAAGTGTTTGCTGTGTCTCAGTACCCCCAGCTGGACTAAGCAGAGTCGAATACACAATCCTCCATCTGCCGAGGAAGCACAGAAACACTCATCAATATCTCTGTTCCTCTGCCGGTGCTCCTTCATGCTGGCTTGTCTGAGTAATAATAAGTGAGATTAGAAGGGATACTCAAATGAAAGAATGAAATGAAATAGCCTTCAGAGAACAAATGCACATACACACATACACACAAAAAAAACAGTCTGAGAGGAAGAACTAGTCACATTGTCCTAGTCTATAACCAAGAAAGTTTTCAAACCACTCAAATACTCGTTACATTTGTTCTTGTTCAGTCTTATCCAGTATGACGATGTGTACAGGATGAACAAAACCATTGTTGAAGGTTACACTGTTTTTGTACAATTCCCGGTACACACAGAAGTGTCTGTCCTAAAGATATGACATTTACAGCCTGACTGTATGCACTGAAACATAATAAGATAAGTATCCACATTAACCAGGTAAATTACATAGACTAATTGAATAAAGGATTTGGAATAGTAGTTAACAGCTAACTCTCATGCGTTAAAATAAGTTCTAAATGTATCATAAAGCCTCATTTCCCTTTGGAATTACTGGCAGAAAGTACTAGCATGTTTAGTTGTAGAGGAAGTATGGATTCATTCTAGACTGATAGAAGACAAGAGTACATATTCTATATGGTGTATTATTATTATAAAAACGAGATAAATACGAGAAAATTAGTATGAGGATAACACAACAGGAAATAATCCTAATACAGTATATGACATTTATATATGCAGCATTCCTAATGATAACATTCATTCATTCATTCATCTTCTACCGCTATATCCGATCTTCCCTCGGGTCACGGGGAGCCTGTGCTTATCTCAGGCGTCTATTGGCATTAGGGCAGGATACACCCTGGATGGAATGCCAACCCATCGCAGGGCACACACACACACACACACACACACACACACACACACACACATTCATACACTAGGGACAATTTTCCAAGGTGCCAATCAACCTACCGTGCTTGTTTTTGGACCAGGGGGGAAACCGGAGAACCCAGAGAAAAACCCCCCCAGGCACGGGGAGAACATGCAAACTCCACACACACATGGCTAAGACGGGAATCGAACCCGGACCCTGGCGTTGTGAGGCGAATAATGATAACATTTCATTAATTATATTTTATTTAAAATCAGAAACGTTAAAACAGTTGTAATAATATTATAATGAATGCTTAATTGAAATGAATCATTTATCTATGGTTTTGTTAATTTAATTTGATGATGTCTATATTCTTGTATCTTAACCCGAAAACATGTTCTGTAATGGCTAAAAGGTCCCTTATTAGTTGAGAAGAGAATACAACATAAAGAGACATGCTGTTATAATTAACTTTGGGGTGGTAATGGCTTCACTTCATGTCATGCTGCTTCACAGCACCTGAAGTTAATTATAACAGCATGTCTCTTTATGTTTTATTCTCTACTTAATAAAAGGACCTTTAGCTATTACAAAAAGAACATGTTTTTTTTTTAGAATTATTTAGACTTGTGAGAAGTTGATAATTTTACAACATTAAAAAAAATATAAATAATTTTTTATTTTATTTTAAAATGTCCTGACCGGTGTCAACTATAGAAGTGGCAAAAACTTCTACTATTAAGGGTCAAAAATCAAATTTGAGAGAGAGGCATTGGCAAAAAATAAATGTTATGGCATAACAGCAAAACCTTGCATAATACCAAACATTGCATTAAGTTAAAGTTGTCATAATTCCTCTCAGATATTTCATTTTATTGGCTCTGTAGATGTACCTTGCAGAATGACAATAAAATTTAATCTAAACTAATCTAATACAATTTTATATAAAAAAAGATTTATTTTTCCAAAGTTATTTCAAAAAGCATTATTTCCGTTTTTTTCCTTCACATATATGGCATGGTGAGCCAGGTTACCATGGAAAAGAGTATAGGTTTATACATATTATCTATTGTTTATACATAACATACACCTCCTTTATAATTTATGCACTCATAGCTGCTGCTGAATCACCAAGTCTTTATATTTCTGAATTTCAGTGAATGTTTTGTGTATTAATATGATCTTTAAATGACAGTTAAATATTTCTACAAAAAAATCTATTTGCGTGTACAGTCTACTCCACACGTCTCAGTGAAGGCTGCTTCTGAAAGAAACAATGACAGTAACACTATGTATTATACTGAGAACATAATGTACGTCTGGGAGCTGCTTTCAGAGCCATCCCAATTAAAACATTCAAATTATTTTACACATTTTGATCTGTCATTTGAGAATGCAACAGAACTGATATGTCAAATAGTTTAATCAAGACATAAACAGATCTATCCAGTCCATTTGTACCAATCATGTCTATTCTTCTAGGTTTTAACAAATATTAATATATACTGAAGTTGATTCTGAATGTAAAGTATAAAAAAATGACACAGGGATTAAGGAATGTATACCGCCATGGTAAGAAAGCATATTGATATTGCAGTAAGTGAACTACAGGAGCTTATTCTTAGATCTAGTAGGTGACAAACACTGAAATACATTCATATTATTAATAAATAAATAATAAAATATAACAATTATAAATAATAAATAAATAATAAAATATGTCAAGATAAGGAGAGAAGAACATTACAGCCTGTCTAGGGGTTTCCAGCAGGGGGCAGTATTTTCTCACTTTTTAAATCTCTTATTTATTTCATTTTTTGGCTGTTCATTTGCCACTGAGCAAGTGGTTAGGCTTTTTTTCCCTGGGGCAGCGACACTCAGAACTCACCAACCTGTGATAATATCTAACCATACTGTAAGAGTGAAAGGCCTGCAAGGTACAAAAGGTATATGATAGATTTCTGCTGTTTCGACTGTGCTGTTTCAATTTCCAAACCATAGCTGAAAACACACACACAACACACACACATCACACACACAAACAAAAACATCCCACACACACACACACACACACACACACACACCCACACACACACACACACCACACACACACACACACCACACCACCCCACCCCTCCACCCCCCCACCCCCCCCCACACACACACACAACATACACCCACACACACGCACCAGAGATGTTTATCTAATTTTCTCCCAGTTCATTCACAGCCGAGTCCCACCTGAGAGCTCACTCTATATTCTATACCACAGCTCATCATGGCTAATTGCGCCCTCTTGCACTCACAGCCATAAACGGTTGTGGCACCACCAGCCAGCCAGGAAGGAAGAACAAATAATTGGAGTTTCTTCAAGGGACTGCAATTCCTAAACCCATTTAAGAAGTGGACCATCTGTGCTGTAAAATGTTCCAAATACAGTTGACACTCTGACCAAGGCGGCTTTGAATGCAGCTGAGTTTTGGCACTCATGTGAACGTGTTATTCAATCAGACAGCATATCTTTAGTGAATTCTCTCTCTCTCTCTTTTTTTAAAGCAGGTGATCAGATGGGAGAATTTATGATGGGAGTAGGGGTTATTTTATTCATAAAATCAATGCCAGCAAGTAAAAACCAAACAGGAATGTGAAAAAGCATAGAATAGTTTGTATAGCATTGACATAATTCAAGATATTTGATTATATCTGCATTTATACACTTAAGCAACTGATAATCATTTTGAATAATAATTTAATTCCTGATGATTTAATTATGTCTAAACTCCATAACATTCATTCATTCATCTTCTACCTCTATAATTTTCTAAATCATTCTAAAATCTTCTACCATCTTCATATCCTCGTAAACCTCTAAAACACCGCTTTTTATCCGATCTTCCCTCGGGTCACGGGGAGCCTGTGCCTATCTCAGGCGTCTATGGACATTAAGGCAGGATACACCCTGGATGGAATGCCAACCCATCGCAGGGCACACACACACACACACACACACACACACACACACACACACACACACACACACACACACACACACACACACACACTCACTCACACATTCATACACTAGAGACAATTTTCCAAGGTGCCAATCAACCTACCGTGCATGTTTTTGGACTGGGAGGAAACCGGAGAACCTGGAGAAAAAAACCCCCTGAGGCATGGGGAGAACATGCAAACTCCACACACACACATGGCTGAGACGGGAATCGAACCCGGACCCTGGCGGTGTGAGGCAAACGTGCTAACCACTAAGTCACCGTGCCCCTTTCCCATAACATAAACAAATAAATAATTTTGAAAAAGAACATGTCATTGGTCTTATCCAGAGCAACTGAGTGCCTTGCTCAAGGTAGCTAATGGTGCTGGGATTTGAACCTGCGACCTTCCCATCCAGAGACCAATGCCTTAAGAAGACACTGAGCTACCACCGCCCGATATGATGGAACTTGCAGAGTGCAAGGATCAATTTTCAAAATATACCAATATTGATTAGTCTGGTTTAGTTGGTACTTAATTGCCATCTCAAAACAGAAGCTTTAAGCTGACACTGCCACACTAAGCTGTGATCGGTTGCTAAAAAATGGTCTGGAATCAGGTCGCAATTGTGACCGGGAGCTCGTGACAGATCGTGACTCGGGGACCGAGCGTGAACCAGAGCTATAATTGGAAGCGCGTGAAGCCCGCTGACGGAGATTTCGTGATATTGGACGATGCAGGTTCGTGTTAGAGGAGCAGGCAGCCATGTTGCGCAGCCAGGGGTGTTTGAGAGCTTGCTCTGCAGGCATCCGTTGCTCGGGGTTGACACACAGCAGACGATCTATGAAGTCTTTGGCCTGGTTAGAGATTGAAGTCCATGGCTGGGTGGAAGACAGAGGGGGATGTTAGAAAGGTGTTTACGGAGTCTTACAGAATTCAAAGCACTTTATTATTTATTTATTTTTTTGCACTGAGCCTGCTTTAACATTTCAGGCACAGGTGTTGAATAATTCACTCAATTACATACTGAATAGGACTCATTGTATTAGAGTGGAAAGAAATAAATGAAATGTGTATATGTATTTGTTTGAACATTTGTGTAATAGAAGTGCAAAATGATGAAAACATGTAAAAATGCAGGCAAAAGTAATCTGTGACCAACTGGCAGCCTCCTGTAATTCATTTTTCTACCTCAAAAGCAAACAAACAAATCTTCTCTGTTTAATGTGAATACTCTGATAATAAAAGAAATGAATTATGAGCCTCACTACCACTAACCATTAACAATGACAGTATCTGCAGCAGCATTCATTTCTCATTTTCATTCTTTTTTATTTTGTAGGATCAGATCTTCAAAATATCTTAAAAAAAGACATCTATTCAGTTGACATCAGCTAGATGCCTTCTTTTAAAAAATGTCACTAAATGCAAGTGGTATTGCAACTTAAATGAAGCAGGAATGATAAGATGTGAGATTGACCCCAGATCCAAGGCGCAAGCATCAATACACACAGTGGCATTCTCGCCTTGCCACTATCTGAATGTGGGACCATTAGTCAATAAATGTCACTAGTTCTGAATGCTCTGTGATTTTATCTCATCTTTTTAATCTCTGGAGGTAAATGAAAAGCCCACAATTTGTGGCTAGTATGAAAAAATTTTGTTCCAAAGTCTAAATGTGGAATTAGACTGGGCCAGCATGTTAAATAATTTCATTCATTCATTCATCTTCTATCGCTTTATCCGATCTTCCCTCAGGTCACGGGGAGCCTGTGCCTATCTCAGGCGTCTATGGGAATTAAGGCAGGATTCACCCTGGATGGAATGCCAACCCATCACAGGGCACACACACACATTCAAAGATTAGGGACAATTTTCCAAGGTGCCAATCAACCTACCGTGCATGTTTTTGGACGGGGAAGGGGACCCGGAGAAAAACCCCTGAGGCATGGGGAAAACATGGAAACTCCACACACACGGCCGAGACTGGAATCAAACTGGACCCTGGCAGTGTGAGGCAAACGTGCTAACCACTAAGACACCGTGCCCTTAAATAATTTCCAACCTCTTCAAATACACTGGTTACACCTGGGAATGAAATGGTGAATTGATGCAGATGTGTACTACGTGCACTCAACAGGGACATTCTTAATGCCATACACTTAATTGCCAATTGCAATTATCAAAGAATAGTCACATGTGTGTAAACAAACACATTGTACAGTTGTCTCCCAAATCACATAGCACTAAATATCTTATTAATATACATCGGGGTCATTACAGGGCACCACCTATACATACATTCCCACATAGGAAAAGTTCCAGGGTAGAAAATTCACTCCCTGCTGAGGAAACTGAAATCCCCCAGGGACAGGATTGAATCAGGGACCTTGTCCACGAAGAGGCAAATCTTACTTTCTGTACCATCATACCACTCACCATTGTACCTAACACTATGTCAAAATAGTCCTTCAGAATAGTGGCACATGATTTAGAACAGCAGTGTGTGGTTTGGGATATAGCCTGAAATGGGTTTCCTACCAGACACATCAATCTTTTGTGGTAGTGGGTTTTTTTTTTAATCCTCGGAAGACAATGAAAAGCTTTCTTGTCGACTTTATGTCGTCACACATAAAGTTAAATGCTGATTAAAAGGTAAATTAGGTCTTAAAGCACCTCTATTATTGCTCCTGGTTTTAGTAGTTACTGTGAAGACTAGAGTCAGGTGGGAAATGATCAGAGAACCCACAAAACATCTCTCACTTTTTGTCATACTGTTATATACTGAAAAAAAAAATCATAAATCAGGATTAGTACTCTACTTTTTTTTACTGTATTGTGATAAAACAGTCAACTGTAAAAAGACTGATCATTTTATCAGTAGCCAAAATGCAAAAAAAAGATTTTACCTGAAGCAAAATATCCGGAGTCTATTGTAAATTATACTAGAACTAGTATTGCTCATTGTTGACATTTTCGACACAGAAAGTAGTAGCTGAGGCTTTTACAGCCAATTTGTGCTGTACTCTGTAGCACATACGAGTTACACATAAACAATGAATTAATTATTTGCAATACACACCAATACATACTCAAGAAGTTGAAATAGGTCTAGTTTACAAATATGTGAATCCCTGTCTTTTTCTCTCCCTCTCTGTGTCAAAGACACGCACACACACACACACACACACACACACACACACACACACACACACACACACACACACACACACACACACACACACACACACACACACACACACACACACACACACACACACACACATTCCCATGTGCAAACACTCTTTCTTGCATAGTAATAACAATTAATCATCCATGAAATTGACAATTGCAAGTCTGTTGCTGATGAATGGAATTCAAAGCGCAGGCTTTACTTACACACACACATATGCGTGTGCACACGTACACACACACACACACACACACACACACACACATACACACACACACACACACACACACACACACACACACACACACACTGCCCAATTTCAGAGAAAAAAAAATACATACAAAAACCATAAGTCATGTCATTTCTGAAGCAAAGGTAAGCGCCATTAATATGTTTGTTGAGAATGGGAAAAAGGGGAAAAAAAGTCTCACATCAATAAACCACTGAGAGAGCTGAGTGACTAACTCGGCTCATCCATCATCTACCATTCTCTGTCTTGTCGGATGGTTGCTCGTTCATCAATTTTAAATATCCGATCTAAGGCAAGGATCTTAATGTATGTGTAAATGTACAGTTTAACCATAAAAAAAAGGTTAGGAAGTTTAATTACTCATCATAGCACTTATGTATTTACAGAGATATTTGCACTCAAAAACATAGCTTAGCATCGAATTTATACGCAGCGTAATAAATAAATGTTATTATTTCCTCAATGTTTTAGCTTACCTTGCATTTCTGAGACTGGTATAAAACAGTGAATGCTTGAATAACAGTGAATGATATTAGATTAAATGTGCTATCTGAGTAGAGAAATAGAGATATATATATAATATATATATATATATATATATATAATATATATATATATATATATATATATATATATAAATACACATTTGAAGTTTTTTTCCCTGCAAGAGTAAAGCGCAATTCATCATAGTAGCTAGTCATAGTAGCGACTATTATTTCATTGCACACAGGTGGAATTGAAATTGCATATGCGAGTGTGTGTCGGCTTGTTGTGTGAAGAAGGTGATAAAAGCTTTATGTTAATTCTCAGTGTGTAATGTTTCCTTTCTTCTCCTCAGTCTGCTTCCTCTGCTGTTGTCCTCCTCACCTCTTTGCTCATCCAGCACTAGCGAGGGCCAGGGGGTTACACCTGTGATGTAGGGTAATGGCTAAACCTGAGCTAGCGTGCATCAGGTACAGTACATCAAGGGTGTTTACACAGCTGACCACACACAAACAAGCACACAGACGCACTGTTTGCCCTCTGGTTTACATGTGGATGTTTACTGGTCCCAGATTACTGCTTTATTGCTTTTTACAGCTGTCTTTTAATCGTATCCTTAATAGACCTACATAAATGGCACTCCTTTAGGGAATTTACTTTTTTTTGTGTTATAAACAATTACATCTACCCACAAATTCAAATGTAAACCTTCAGCATGTTGTTCACTTAATGTCCTCAAAGAGTTATTCATGAATTAAAAACAGTAAAAATGAACTGCTCATAAGTATATAGTTACATATATTCTATAATTATAATGCTGGATTGCTGCAAAGTCCTAGGAGTTTTTAGGGTTAATAAAAAAAGAGATAAATACTTGGAAAAAAGAAATCATAACATGTATGTTTCTTATCCATATTACAAATTTACATCTGGGTTCAGGATATCAATGATTTCTTTTTTATGATAGCGTAGAGTATCATGGTCTATGAATTCTATTGTCTTCTAACTCTGACATGTCACATATGTTCAAGGGACTAAAGGTAAACGTAAATGCCCCTTATTGTGATTTAGTTATTACTTATTACTTATTTATTTAGTTTGAACTGATTTTATTAGATCAGATTTTCCAAATTGTAAAAGAATAGTTATCTATAGATCATCAAACATCTCTGTTTAATGAACAGCATATCTCAAATAATGTAATTTCCAAAAGATGCACTTTCTGTTCTTATCTGCAAAATTGCAGATAAACGAATCCTGTAGCTATCATGTGTTTTGAATGCGGAAAAAGATTATAAGTAAATAACTAAATGTGTTTGATATTTATATCATTATTTTACCGTTTACGGGAGATATAAGGATGCATATTATTTCTTAAATCCTAATTAATATCCTCCAAATAATGCATTTATCGAATAAATGCACCCATGACAATGGGTGCATTTAGATTGTCAGAGGTACACATCTAAACATCTGACCTTGCTGTTCTTTTACACAGGTGAAGACCTTGAAGAGGCAAGGTTAACTAGATACAGACATAGAGGGGGAAAAGACAACACATCATACATCATGGCACTCACTTGACCGTGGAAGCTGTAGCTGCCCCTGAGAATGGCCGTGAACAGACGAGGCCTGCTGCGTTGCTCAAAAGGCATAGAGCCACTCAGAACGATGTAGGAGATCACACCCAAGGCCCACATGTCCACTTCACAGCCATATGTCCTTCCTGCCACCATCTCAGGGGCCAAGTACTCTGGCGTACCGCATAGCGTCCTTAATGCCCAGTTATGTGACTTTTGACCTTCCAGACCTTTGGGATATTCCTTACTCACAATGCCATGAAGGTTTGCAGGTTTGTCATGGCTTCTGGCAGCTCTTTCTCTTTGTCTTGTAACACAATCATTTTGACACCTCTCTTTTAGTTTGCCACGTGAAAACAGAATTTGTGTATTTTGTGTAAGACATTTTTTTCTTTCTTCTATTCCCTCTGCCACATCAAGGTTTGTGTGTTTATAAGCTTCGAACCTGGCTGCCCTGCTTTTCTGAATGCAGGTATTTCTTGTTCTTTTAGTGCCCTCTGAAAATTCGCGAGCACCGGTCGTCTCGTCCATCACTCCATCGCAGCCCCTTTCCATTCCTTCAAATCCCAAAGCTTTTATCTATTTCCCTTTCATCTCCCGCACTAATCCCATTCATATCTTTTCTCCCATCTCCTCTAATGGCTACAACTGTCCTCTGGATGCTCTCATCTCTGGCTTTCCCATCATCTGCTAATCTGCAATTATCTTCTGAACCTTTAGCTTTCCTCTCTACAATATCACAACTATCGGCAACATCAGGGCCTCCATCATCTTGCCTGTCTGACTGAGCACAACTGGCAATATCTTCAGCAGTACCAGCTCTACAACATTCTCGTGTTGCCACGTCATCACATTCCCCCACCTGGCTTTTCTGACTCCAGCAAGCCAGGCCAAAGTCAGTAATGATTAGACGTGAGTCTTGCCCTGGATGGTAGTACAACAAATTTTCTGGTTTCAAGTCCCGGTGAATTACTCCCAGTGCATGAATGTAGCTTAATCCTCTGGACACCATGATTAGAGCTTTGGTGGCATCACGCTCTGTGAAGGAGCCTCTCGAAACGACACGGTCCAGCAGCTCCCCACCAGTGGCCAGCTCAAGTACAAGATAAAGCCGGTGAGGAGTTTCAAACACTTCTACCAGACGGATGATGTTAGAGTGGCGGACCCTTCGCAGAATCCCAAGCTCAATATGGCAAGCCTCAAGGCCCTTGTGCTCCCTGGCCTCCAAGAGTTTGATAGCAAAGGGCTGGTGACTGTACCTGTGCTCGACCCGCACCACATGGCTAAAGCTTCCCCGACCAATCAGAGCCTTGATGTCATACCTGGAAAATATTAGTCACTGGTTTGAATCCTTTTTATGTTCATGCTTTCTGCAAGTGTAGTAAGTCAATTAAATGTGCATTTACCTAAATTAAACACCTACAAACATTATATTTAATCTTGATCCAGTGCTGATTAGCTTACCGTAGTCACATGACGAGCTCAGATCAGTTTTTCCTTGTGTTATTACAATTCATATCTCTTTATAAAAATTAAATGCACAGTTAACACTAGCTGTCTGGAGTTCACATCTGTCGGACTGAAAAGATTTTATGCAATTTCCAGAACTATAAGATCTCCAACTAATTTTAAATACTTTTCTGCTTGCTGTGAAGTGAACTGTTAAAAAGGGCAGCAATTTGATTCATATTCCTAGGAGTCATATTTACCTGACAAATTACACTGAGCTGAAGGCAGGCAGAGGGGAGCAGCTTACAAATATGAAAGCGGCTTACAATTATGAAGACATAGCATGTTTTCAGAGACAGTAATACCAGGAGGAGATTAAAACTTGAAATGATATCTTACATGCATTTAGAGATCCATTTTCACCATTAAACCAATGCATATATTCAAAGAACGGAATGCTGAATGACGCTGTTTATATCTATCTGGAACTAATTATGAGGCTGAATGGCAAATGTTCTGGTGCACATTTGGCAGAACAACGTTAAAAATAACTAATATAATGAAATGAATTCTATGTAGGTTATACCTTGCAGTAATCCGGGGATCAAACCTTGTCCGGAACTTTTCCTTACATTTGTTTGGGTGTCTGTTTCCAGATTTAGAAGTCCCAGTTCTTTCATTGCTGCCTTCAGTCCAAAGGTGAGGCTGTTTTTTATGCTTGAACAGATCTTTATCACAGTCCTTGCTTTTGTGGGATTTCAATTGCATAAAGCTAATATACTCACTCTTTTTCGGAGACTCTGACATTAAACCTACTTTGCTTGAACTACTACCCATGGTTTGTCTTCACGCCAAACAGTGCCAAACCCCAGTCCATTTTAATGTAAAGAACACTGCAAGGTGCCGCCCAGGACCCGCCCACTGGAGGTGGATTCACCCACATCAACAGCAATTGGTTAGTTTTGCAGACAAAACCTAATAAAAAGGTGCAAATAAATGGTGGTGTGGCAATGTATAGTTGTTAAAGTGGTTTTGTGAGTTAAGTCACTTTGCAGCATCTGAACACCTGCACTGCTTGCAAATGTCACCTTGGTGTTAACTGTTTGATTCATTTGTTAGATCCATTTCATAGATAGTATTGTTTGTTACAAGGAAAAGTGGGATATGCTGTAAAGCAGTGGTCCCCAACCGGGCCGCACAGAAAGAATACATAACTTGCATTATTTTCATTTTATTTATTATATGATTCTGAACAAAGGTTTATCCGTCACATCTGTTTGTTACTTGATGCATAGCGAGATGTTTGCCTCGGTCATGTCTACATCTGCTACCTTCTTAAATGGGGCTGCTCTGGCTGGTAACACATAATACATTATCCCTAAATTAAAACCCCTAAGTTTGCAAAATGAACAAAAAAAGTTTCTTTGCACAGGGGAAAAGATCCATTGAGGAGACTGAAAAAGAGCCTGCGACTTCAAAGTAGAAGAAAGCTGCATTTAACAGACAATACCTGGAGTCCTACTTGAAATATGGATTCATTGCGACAGGTTGTTCCCACGCACTAAGCCCGCTCTGCAAAATATGCGGCCGTATTATTTTATTTTGTTGTATTTATCCAACACATATTTGATATTGCGTGGTGAATAAACACCATGGAAATATTGTCTGTGATATATTTTCTCATGAAGATCAAAGTAGAACAAAAATATTAGTATGTTTCTCTTAAATAATGTCGCTTCATGTTCTGACATGACTACAGACCTGGGTATGCACCTAGAAAAAAGTCAAAAACTGTCCTCGTATTTACTAATCGCACACCAATTCAATTTAACATTTTGCACAGAAAATTTTATACCCACTATAGATTAAACAAACTTGGTAAGATTAAAGCTATGTGTCAAAGATGTAAACCATCAACTAAGTCACTTCTTCACATGCTCTGGAGATGTCCAGTCTTGGGAGATTTTTTGGAAGGATGTGGTATCGATAGTCTCTGAAATATCAAATAAGCACATTGACTTTGATCCTAAAGTTTAGATTTTGGGAGTTCACTTCATATGATTCATCAGAAGATGTGTTTTATCTTGCTAGCAAGCACTGCAGCAAAAAAAAAAAGAATACTTAAAAACTGCATATCAGAAACTCACCCAAAAAGAAGACACTGGATTAACCAAATAGCATCCTATAGTGCTCTTGGAAAAATTGACCCCCTTTCTTGGCAAACTACCAATGTTGGACTTGTATTGTTACATTTACGACTTACAATTGAGCAATTGAGGGTTAAGGGCCTTGCTCAAGGGCCAACTAGTGGCAGCTTGGTGGGGGTGGGGTTTGAACCTGTGATCTTCTGGTCCAGAGTCCAACACATTAACCACTGGGCTACCACCATCCACTATTGTTGACTGCTATTCACATAACTTCACATTCTCTTTCTTCACAGTCTCCTTCTCTTTCTTTCTATTTTCTCTTTTTGCTGACTATTTATTAACTATTAATAAATAGTTTTAATAGGCATTAACTATATATGTTTTACAGACGGTTAACAATTATATTTAATTATAAAAAAATTTTGCTTATAAATGAATAATGAGTAAAATGGCACTCAAGACATAAATTCATCTTGTTCAATATACTGCATTACAAAATATTGTATCTATCTATCTATCTATCTATCTATCTATCTATCTATCTATCTATCTATCTATCTATCTATCTATCTGAAACCATAAATTATGATATACATTCTTAATTGCTAAATAGTAAACACTTGTAAGGTGCATGATATAGGTGGTGTGCAATAGGTGATTGTCGGATGTTAAATGAACAGATTAATATGATGCCAGGCATTATCATGGATACTATCAATTTATATCTATTGCAACATTCAGTCACAATTTAAAACAAGTTGGCTAAAACTTAGTAAAAAGACTTTATAGCAAATGATCCTTATTATAAAAGAACCAGATACACACTTGACACTGAGACTTATAAAAAAAAAACATATTTTACTAAATGCCAAAATATTAAAGTAAATAGAGTTTTATTTT
The DNA here is from genome assembly GCA_030449085.1 of Kryptopterus vitreolus. Classification (NCBI taxonomy): domain Eukaryota; kingdom Metazoa; phylum Chordata; class Actinopteri; order Siluriformes; family Siluridae; genus Kryptopterus; species Kryptopterus vitreolus. Next base: position 25,956,630 of record JACRUU010000015.1, on the reverse strand, counting down.
CTATTTACTGCCAAACGTTTATCAAAGTGATTGACATGTGATAGTTAAAAAAGTAAATGGAAAATAAGATGCTCTCAGTTGAAACCCATTATGGAACAATCCGAACAAGAAACTCATTGCACTCCAGAGTGCCTTGAAAACAATCAATTGCAGGCAAGTTCAATTATACCGCAACACTTAAGTTAAGCAACATCACTCTAAAAGTGCAGTCCCAAATCCCTACTGACAAAAATTAATGATCAGTCTCTCAAAGACGGCTCATTGTCTTAATGAGAGAATTGCGGTGTTCCCAGCTGGCACACAATAAACCGGGACAGTTAAACTGTTAATTGTCAACTGTAAATTGTTTGTAAGAGCATTTACACAAGACACAAGTCCTGTTATTTCCGAAGAAAAATTCATTTTGACTAAATAAAAACAGTTCATTTGGCAACGAGGAAAACGTGACTCAAATAAGGTCATGTACCAATTATAAATACACATAGTGCATGAGGCCAGTCAGACAGTCTTCAGTGAGAATATTACAATAGTCTTGTACTTAGAATGTGGTTAATCGATTTGCAGGTTAAAGGTAATGACTATCCTGCTGTGCCATGTTGTGGAACGCAATACATGTTCCCACAGTATGGAAGATCTTTCAGGTTTGTTATAGCAATCTCCCACTTGAATCATTCTCTACCGTCATTGTGTTTTAAGCAGACCAAAGGGGCAGCCTAAATGTGCACAAAAGGACGAGTCACCCTAGCATCTCTTCTCTGCTCTGTGTAGGTTTTGGAATCATTTGTTCATTTATAGAATTAAATTGCATAAATTGCACTGACTGCGCACCCAAATAACACGGTGAGTGCAATCATTTGCTCTGATTACATTTGGGGAAATTGGCCATTGCAGCAAATTTTGTTTTGCTGTTGGTCTGTTCAACTCATTACGTGAGCAAACTCTGATGTAACAGCTTGTCAGTTTATCTACGTCGGGAAATATGGCAGACATGATGGTGCTTATGGGTGAATCTGATGCCTCTGTTCCATCTAAAGATTGCTAAAATCTTTACACATATCCCTAAGTGTGGGATGAACTCAACGTGTAGATCCAAGAGAATGCCTCTTAGAATAGTAAATATGCTCATTAGCCTGTCATCATTACAAAAAAAAATCTCACATGTTCTCGCCATACTCTACGGTTGGAATTCACGAACCTATTTATATCTTTATGTCGACTATAAATCGATCGGTGAACATAGGAAATGAATTCAAAGCTATTTGCCGCCTGTAATTACCCACAATTAATGATCGATACATAAAAGCTTTACTACTTCATTTTGAACGGATTATTAAACGGCAAACTACAGATTGTTATTTTCTTTGCAATAAATATCAATAAACTGAAACAGATTAACAAATGAACCGCACTCCACAAATAAAGTCGTAAAAATAATGTTGTGCTTCAATGCTCCTTATATCCAAGTAGACGACACACAGTTATTGTAAAGCAAAAATAATTTGATATCTATTCAATGTGTGATTTGCACGCTTAGCAGTAATTCTTAACATATTCGCAGGAAGCCATCAATTCCCACTGTATTTAAATTGCAAATCTTCCGCACACGTACGCTCAATTTCCCACCAAGTGGGAATTATGTCTTTCTGAATCTAGGTTTCTGTGTGGTAGTGTTGCATATGCACATTGCAGACCCATTTTTGTGCATGTGAGCCCTTTATAAATGAGGCCCCTGGTGAAAACTGTTTGCAAAAATGGGAAATTTTATGCTGAAATAAATTTAAAAGTGCACTAAACATTCACATGGTTGGGAATCAAAGTAGTATATGTATGTTAGTTATTACCATATATTCCACGCCAGAGAGACATTTGCTACCTCTACTGGTACTGCAATATGAGCAGGTATTGCATTTGTCTACTAAAAACACTGGGCTCAGCTCAAAGGGTGAAAAAGAACGTTCATACATTTCATTAGGCTTATCCTCTTTAATGAGTAAATAGAAGAAAGTTATTTTAAAAAGCCAGAAAACAGTGTGAGATCATATGCACATCAATATATGTCACTATTAAATGGCTAGACTGAGCTTATAGCTAGACTGAGTCTTCTATAAAAGACACAATGCATATGACAAATGGTATATCTAATAATTATAAATCAATACAATAGTAAAGGAGAGAAGACCATAAAATTATCTGGATTGTCCCTGTCTTTACTGGTCCTCCACTTCCAACAATAGCTGAAACTTTAGAAAAGGCTCATTTGCCATGCTTTTTACTATGTGGAAATATTCCCTTGTGTGGAATACCAAAAAAAAAGAGACCAGTTTCAACAGCTCTTTGTAAGGCTCAAGTGAGCTATTAATGGGCCTCATGAAAATGAGATGTGGAATAACATCCTATCACATCCATACTTTCATCCTGTGTGAGCAAGAATGCATTTGCTGTCATTTACGGCTTGTTTGGGTGCAATTTTGATTGTCAAAAATTCCTGTGTCACTGTACAGTGGGACAACGACGTGGCATGTTTCATCTACAAAAGCTTTCATCATTTCAGTCATGCATTTCTTCACGGATGCACCCCAGGATACACGTTTTATTCCAGATTTAACAAGCTCAAGGTAAACAGCGAACGGAAACTCCGGCATAATTGTGCTATTAGTAAAAAGGTACTGCTGTCAATGAATTTCCACCTTTTCTTCAGCCATGATAGCAGCTCTTTAAACCCCAGTGTACCTGTCTAATATCTGTTCGAAGGTAATGGTTTAGCAGCCATTCACGTTGAAATCCTTCATGACTAATATTGTCTCCAAGCACACCAAACACATTGGTTCGGCCTTGAATTCTGTAAACAGATAATCTATCTCCCAATTTGACTAAAATATGCAGTTGTCACTGTCAATCACTGTCAAACTGTAACACCATGGTAAATCACAACTTCATGGAGATACATATAACACTGACATAGCCATATCATACCCTAGTAAATAGTAAATAGCCTATGTGCAATGTGTACTACTATATATATATATATATATATATATATATATATATATATATATAGTAACTTTTTTGTGCTATAGAAAAAGTAAACACAAATACTGAACACAACAAAGACCCAGAGAACAACAGAAGAAGCTGCAGGCAGGTGCAGTAAAAGCTTTTTATAATTTAGTTACCTCTATGGTACAAATGCAATAATCGATTAATAAGTAGAATAATTGTATAATTGACCAGTTTCTCAGGTGTACTTCACCCACATTTGATTGCTCTCTGAATGTGATTTATTTTAAGTGGATTTAAACATATATTTCTTTTAAACCATATACAATTATTATAAACTATATATACATATATATATCTATATATATATATAGATATATATATATATATATATATATATATATATATACTATAATATATAATCACACACACACACACACACAAGGAGAGCAGTAAACCCCCATCATCAGAGAATAAGGTTGACTTGCCAATTTTGGCCTTAACCGTTCTAAAAGAGGAAGAAAATGATGAGGAATGGATTTGGATTGATCCATTTCATGATCTGGGATCCATTTTGGAGGTAATGGGTTATGATGAGAATATCCTTATGGTGGAGTCTATCTGCACTAACTCATCTGTCTAAAGAGTGCTGAAAATGAGCTGGATGAGCACTTTACAGCTCTTATCCTATTACAGAAATGGAAAGGCATAGTTGGAGGACATTTTAAGCCTTTGGGAAAATGCAGGAATAAATTAAGATTCCTCATTTAGATAAGTAAAATTTTCATAAAAAGTGTTTTCATAAAATTTTGGAAATCTATACATCTATTATTTCCACCTATGTATTTCTGTTTGGGAATTGCAATCCACAGCAAGGCTTGATTTAAATAAAACTTGACTTTATTAAAACTTGGTTTAAATAAATTTGGTCTGAATAAAATGATTTTGAATTAGCGTGATTATCCATCATAATCACTCAATAATACCACTATAATCTATTCTCTAATTTAAAATCCTTAATCACCCTGGTAACCATGAAGCAATTAATTGTGGATTCACAATGAGTGTGTGCATTGTATTGATATCATATTATGCAACGTTTCACGGAAATCACAATATGATATGTGATTTATAATTTCAGGAAGGAGAAGTGACAGAAATAAAGGCTGGAGCTGACATTTATCCCAGTGCATTTTCCCTATGAACATTTGTGTATGTGTGAACCAGAGAGAGAGAGAGAGAGAGAGAGAGAGGAGAGAGAGAGAGATGAGAGAGAGAGAGAGAGAGAGAGAGAGAGAGAGAGAGAGGAGAGGGAGGAGAGAGAGAGTAAGAAGCAAAGAAAATGTGAGAGAAACTGACCAGCAGCTCAACAGAATCAGTAACTCCACAGCTGTGTTTAAAATGGTGCCCATATACTCCCCATTTCCAACAACTGGTAAAGCATATTTAGAGAGTTTCCATATCAGCTAGGGTGCATAAACACCTTACAGTATATTTTAACCCTCGTTGTGCTGTCAGACATGACTACAATGTCAAAACTTCCAGAATTCTTAACTAAAAAGCAAATATTGTATTGTTTTTTTACATATGGTGTGACATGTTGGATGCACCCCATTATTTTAACTATTACTTTTGTAGTATCAATTAAGATTCTGGCCTATTTGCATGAATATAAAAAAGTCATGGGTTAAAATCCATGGATAAAGCCATTCATTCATTCATTCATCTTCTACCGCTATATCCGATCTTCTCTCGGGTCACGGGGAGCCTGTGATGGCATCTCAGGCGTCTATGGACATTAAGGCACGATACACCCTCTCTCACATTCACACACTAGGGACAATCTTCCAAGGTGCCAATCAACCTACCGTGCATGTTTTTGGACCGGGGAAAACCGGAGAACCCGGAGAAAGAAGAAAAAAACCCCACCCCCTGAGGTACGGGGAGAACATGCAAACTCCACACACACATGGCCGAGACGGGAATCGAGCCCGGACGGATCCTAGCTGGCGGTGTGTGAGGCGAACGTGCTAACCACTAAGCCACCATGTTATGGCCCTGGATAAAGCCATAACATGAAAATTGTGACATTTGGAACAGTTTGTTAGCAACATTTTGAGGCTTTGTTCAGTTTTACTTTTACCAACCTTGGCAAAATGTGTCTTCACGAAGCTCGCTTTGTGCATAAGAAAGGGTTTCACGTCAGTGAATGCAAACTATTTGCATTTGACATATATCATGAACAAACGTGAGAACAATGAATCTTTTTTTTGTATCGTCTGTGTTTATGGGCCTTGTTTTCAAACAGGAAATGGAGACGAAACTAAATGGTCTCTTTACTCCTAAGATCTTCAACTAATGATTTAGAGGATTTGGTTTCTGCCTTTTTACTTCCAAGGTAAGTCAATACATCAAATAGAAATGAGTTCAAAACGCCTGTGCCTATCTATCATTTTACACTGATTGACTCCTCTGTCATTTCACTAAGAGAGACAGATGTCTGCTCTTTTGGCATGTTTTTGAGTATTAACTCAAACCAGCATATCCTGATGATGTGTCTCATTTGCAAAATGCATAAGAATGGCAAGTCTGAAAAAACAAGGGTTTTTCATGGGTTTTTAAATCTTCTTTTATTCACATGACTTGAACCAAACATTCATTCATTCATTCATTCATTCATTCATCTTCTACCACTATATGCAATCTTCCCTAGGGTCACGGGGAGCCTGTGCCTATCTCAGGCATCTATGGGCATTAAGGCAGGATACACCCTAGATGGAATGCCAACCCATCACAGGGCACACACACACACACACTCACACACATTCATACACTAGGGATATATTTTCCAAGGTGCTAATCAACCTACCGTGCATGTTTTTGGACCGGGAGGAAACCAGAGAACCCGGAGAAAAACCTCCCTGAGGCACGGAGAGAACATGCAAACTCCACACACACATGGTCAAGACAGGAATCGAACCTGGATCCTGGAGGTGTGAGGCAAATGTGCTAACCACTAAACCACCGTGCCCTACTTTGAACCAAACGATTTGTTATAAATTTAAAAGTGGCACCATATTATACATGGCTTATCCATACCTACGGATTCCCATACAGGCACACAAATGCTGTAGCAATCTATATATTTAAACATAAAGGGACACATTAAATATAAATCTGTGATTTGAGTCATTATTATAAAGGAAAAAAAACAACAACTGCAGCATCTGAATGTCAGTGGTTTTATTCTAGCCAACCTAGGGGTTAAAAAAGCCCGGTGTAATTTCCCATCTACATTGATTTACATGTGTTTTTTTCCCCTCCATGGTTTAATTAGGGCAGTTACATATTTAATTTATTTACTGACTTTTAGATTTTACTTAATCTAATCATAACCAGATAATTATATTCTAGTAATTTTGTTTGGGTTTCTTTGCAGACACTTTTTAAAAATTTTTTTAAATCTTTTTTGCAATGCTCTTACTGGAATGTAAATTTACGTTTCACTACAGACATAATCTAGTGTCTCTGCGCTTCATTATAAGTTGGTCCCCACATTACAAATTAGATTTGAGGTATTAATATGAAAACAAATAGGGAGGTGGTGACTTAGTGGTGAGGTGTTGGCCTCTGGACCAGAAGATTGCAGGTTCAAACCCCACAACCACCAAGCTACCACTAGTGGGCCCTTGAGCAAGGCCCTTAACCCTCAATTGCTCAGTCGTTCTGGATAAGGGTGTCTGCCAAATACCATAAATGTAAATAAATACTTTCAAGCAAAATATATTTTCTGTCTACTAACAACATTATCAGAGCATATGTGTTACTCACTTGTGTGTGTGTGTGTGTGTGTGTGTGTGTGTGTGTGTGTGTGTGTGTGTGTGTGTGTGTGTGTGTGGGCAAATAGAGTAATGAAGGTAGCTCACTACAATGTAAATATGACCTCTATAGTTGACCTTTCAAATATTTAGTTTCGGTAAATAGTATGTAGTGTGATAGTTTAATAGATTCTTCTGTCAGCAAGTGGGAGACAGATGTAACTGAGGCACAGTTGTGAGCATTTTTTTTACAGGAGGGAGAGAGAGATAGAGAGAGAGAGAACTTGTTTACTTTTCACAGGTCTTTGAGACGTGGGAAAGATCAATGTCTTACTCAGAACCCCTTTTCCTGTCTGCCTGTCTTCTTTTGTTTCGTCCTTTCCCTGCCTGTTTCCCCACTCTGTCCACGTCTTTATAACTCCACACCACTGTCTTTCAATAACTCATTACTTATCTTCCACCATTCAGCTCAACACTCTTCACCTCTACTCTCCCAGGTGCTTTCCTCAAAATCCAGCCCCTTTCCTTTCACCCCCACCTCACTGGCAGTAGTGTGCGTATCCGTGTGTGTTTGTGCAGATCTTTTTAGTATAGATCGTGCAGTTTCACTCCTCCTGGAGTGACTGCCGTAATAAAGAGCTGCAGCGCAGGCCTGGGGCGGCGAAACAAAACTAATTAGAGTGACAAGTGGGACCTGGTCAACTCAGCTGGCTGCATAGGAGGCTGTTTCAGCTCCGCTGTCGTACCCTTCCTCACGGGAACGCTGACGAATACTCTCATTTTCTTCAGGACAGTTAGTGGGTCATACAAGAAAGAGGAGGAGGGGACGTCAGTAAATGAATCTCTCCGGTGACGCCTCGATCGAGCAAATCATGACTGTCTCACCAGTTGGTAAAATTTGATTAAAGTGACTGATTTTGTTTCTCGCTTGCACAACGCAGCATCAAGCTGCAGCAGTTTCCACATGCAATTAATGGACGAGGCCGCTAATTGCTTTCTAGAGGACCTTATCGGAGATTAGGGAACAAGTACGGAGAGTGAAAGCTGCATGATTTGTCTTTTGAATAAGAAGATAACTAGAAAGAGGGATCCCTTGCTCCGGGGTGTATTCGTCTGTTAAACCATAATGCCGAGCATCTAATATAAGACAGCGGAGGGAGCTGATCATTCTTTTTTTTTTAAGATTAAAGTGCAAATGTCTAAGGATGTGGGCCTAGTAAGATAAGTCATGGAACAAATCAAATCATTCGTACCAGTTTTCTACATATTACTGCGTGTGCTGCATGTTTGTCGGATCAATTACCACATTTTATGATCGGCCATGTTTGTAGCTTGATCATATCGGAGCAACAACAAAAATGTATATTTCACCCAAGCGAGAAGCAAAGTGAATTATCTTAAAAGATTAAGGGTGTCCCATAAAGAATTTTTTAATTAAAAATAATGCTAAAATATAAGGCTATCATTCGCTTCTTGAGCCACTGGGTGACATTATTGAAAAGCAGGCCTTCACTCACTGGGAAGGAACAAATTTAATTTGAAAATGGGTTGTCGAATTACTTGAATTTATGCTGCATGCTGAATCTTCTTCAAATGGATCCTCGCAAATGTATTATGTCTCCTAATTACTGCTGAGCTTTGAAAAGCGAATGAATTTCTCTTGCTTCGGTATAGTTCGACGCCCCTTATTTCCCTTCGCCGTAGCAGTTCGGCACTTACTGAGCACTCTAAATATTTAACATTCAAGCATTAGCACCTTATTTTACAAAGTCATTCCCCGCCCTCATAAGCAGATGGAAAATTGGAGAAATGGAATTCTGATGTCACTCGGTGTGTAGGCTGCAATTAGTCAGAGCCAAAATACGCAGCTGCGCTGAACACAACAATGTGAGCCATTTTGGAAATGAAATAACTGAGACTGTATTTTAAATAAGTGCTTTTGGTCCGACAGATGCAATGCAAATACACAAAATAATGAACCCATTTCACAAAAGTAGATGTCACATCATATGTACATGCGCACGAGGACACACACTCGCACACAGACACACAATACATAAATATGTAGGGGGAGGGGGTGTATCTCAACGATTAAGGCGCTGAGATACTGATCAGAAGTTAGGGGATTCGAGCCCAGGTATTGCCAGGCTGCTACCCTTGGGTCCTTGAGCAAGTCCCTTAACCCTCTGTGCTCCAGGGGCGCTATATCATGGCTGATTCTGCTCTCTGACCGCAGCTTCCAAAAACAAGCAGGGATATGAGAAGAAAGAATTTCACTGTGCTGTAATGTATATGTGACAAATAAAGACTCTTCTATTCTACATTGCAATTCTTAGTGGTTCAGTGGTTCATAGGAAACTATGCAGGAGATAAGAAGGAAGGAATGAGTAGCTTTTTATTTCCCCCGATCTTGTGTCTATAAAATACTAAGAACTAATACTGTTGCTAGACATCTATGATTAATTATACAGTCATTAAACTAAGTTTTACACTTTCCTCCAGAACACTATATGTAACTCTAGGTTCTTTTATAAGTAACTTCTGATTAATAACTAATTACACCAGTATTTATTCCCAGAAGATTTCCTCATATAGCTCTGGTATTGGTGGGTAATAATAAGCAGTTTTGGGGAGTAAACATGTTACTAGTTACATGTAACGGCGTTAAGTAATTTAATTACAAAATAAAAGTAACAGTAATCTGTTACAGTTGCGGAGAAAAAAATTTTTAACTAAATTACAGTTACTTATGATGACAATCTGCTGCAGTTTCAATTCGACATACAGAACCTGTTTATTTTTCGAAGGTTTGAAGCCTTTTTTTTGGTTAACTTAAAGCGCCACCTAGTGGACAAATGAACTTGGGAGTGAGAAGAGCACAGGACGACTTTTAATTTACATAGAATAATCAGTCAACAATAAACTTGTGAAAAGTAATCAAAAAGTAATCAAATGTAAGGGTCATTTGTAATCTCTAATCTATTACATTTCCAAAGTAACCTTCCCGACACTGGTCATAAGTCTTGTGAGAAGAGCACAGGACGACTTTTAATTTACATAGAATATCAGTCAACAATAAACTATAAAAGGATGTAAAGTAGAAACCAGGAACAAATTCTGTATTAATAACATACTTTCCAAACAACATGTGTAATTCTGTTCATCATAACAAGTTTTGCCCCATATTTTAAAGTCCACTAGTTTTTGCAGAACAACACAAAAACACTTCAGTGATTATTCATTGTCCTTGCCTAGCTCCAGTTACCATTCATGGATTCTCCGTCTCTTAGATTTGTACTCCTGCGGCCACGTCCTATGTTGTCTTATAGCAAGTGATCTTAAACTTCTATTACAGTAAAGCATTAGAAACATCACACTCCTGGTGTCAATTAACATGTCCCTTTGGTCACAAAAGTGTTTTCTAGGGGTACCATCATTGTCCATGTGTTTCATGAGTTTATTATTTTACTATTCTGTTGAAGCAGATGAAAAACAATGTCTGATTTCTCCATTTATAGAATTTTTATTTAATTACTTTTGTTATTTAGTAATACTTTTTCTTTTTATGTAACTGTCCACGTCTGTATGGACAAATGTAACTGCTTTAAGAAGATACGCAAGAGTCTACAGTTCCACATGCTCTAGTAACCAGAAAATGTCTGGTTATTTTACTCCCTATGTTCACTGGTATGCATGTCAGGGTGGTTTTCTTATACATGGGTAACACTGCTACCTTACAACATCAAGGTCTCTGGTTTGATCCTGAGCTCAGATCACTGTCTGTGTGGAGTTTAATGTTGTCCCTGTGTCCTTGAGGGTTTCTTCTCCTGGCTCCCCCCCCCTAGCTCACAAATCCATGCCAGCAGGATGGATTGGCTATGTTAAATTGTCCTAGATGTGAGTTGTGTGTGTGTGTGTGTGTGTGTGTGTGTGTGTATATGTGTGTATGGTCCCCTGGAATGGCTTGTGTATACATTTACCTCTTGTCCATTGTTCTTGGGATTGACTCGGGATGCACCACGACCCTGACCAGGATTAGAGATGAATTTTTTTCACTTACGATCAAAAACCCTCCGGCGAGTCTGCAGTTTAATTATGTCGCATTTCTTTTTTATTTTTTGGGGGGAATCTGTTTGAACAAATGGTCCGATTTGTGAAGTGGTTTGATGTATGCTTTAATGATTAACGACCCTGGATACGCCTCGACAATGACCAAGGTCTCTGCACTTGTTCGCTGCGCAAGTCTGTTGCACACAAAAAAAGCCCTGTGTACCCTTTCAGCTCTCATGGCTTTCAGATCTTATGGCTTCACCTGGCCTTGTGTAAAAGAGTCTGGGGAGACTCACTAAACACTCAGAGAAGCATCAGCAGCCCACAATTCTTCTAATACTAGACAACAAAAAGTCTGAGTTTGTTTTAGTATAATGTAACTTTTCCAGAAGCTTTTCTGGTGTGGCCTTGATGTGGTAATAACCTTACAAAAGCTATATCGGAAGTACATTACAAGGAAAGGTCAGAGATAAAACGGATTCATTCTTTTAGGTGTTGTTGAACATTTCTGCTAACCCGTTTCGATTGGCAGGATTTAAGACTTGAAACCTGCAGAATACATTGTTGTGGATAATGGATTATATTGCCTATTTAATATTTATCTTTTTGTTTCCTCTTACATAGATTTACCCATTAGCTGCAGTATAATATTACATTTAGTGCATTTACAGTATACGCTTGTTTCCGATAAAGATGCACAACTGTTCACATAATCTTAATTCCCAAAGATGTTATTTTATTTGTGGAACCAATAATAAGCCATTTAAAGTTCTGTCAGAATAATCTGTTGTGACTGATTGTATGTGATGTATTACAATTAACAAAAATTAAGCATTTGAATTTTAATAACGTAATTATCATCAGTTAGATGGAATTCATTAGTCTTTATTAGTACGGAATCAACTTGGACAAGTGCAACTCAACAGAGCATGGGCAAGTTAATGAAACAGAAAGAAAAGGTTCACTGTATGACATGCACGCGCACACACACACACACACACACACACACACACACACACACACACACACACACACACACACACACACACACACACACACACACACACACACACACACACACACACACACACACACACACACACACACACACACACACACACACACACAGCACACACACACAACACACAACACACACCCACACACAAGGGTACAAGGTAAAGGTAGATTACTCAGATATGGATGTGTTTGGTTGCAGGGTATCTTTGAAAGCTACAGAATCTACAAGATTTAAATGGAAGTGTCACAGTGTTAGATCATATTTCTCTCTTTCTCTCTCTTTCTCTGACACACACATGCACACGTACACACACGCACACGCACACGCACACACACACACACACCACACACACACATCACATCACGTCTCGCCACATCAAATTGCTGTTAACCAGCAGGCAGCTCAGTGACAGCTGGGTAAGAGTTGTCATGATGAAAAACCATCATGGTCTAGAGAGGTGTGTTGATGCATATAAATTAAGAATACACCTCAATTACAAAGACAGACACTTTCACTAAGAAGGAAACCTATTTGCAAAAACCAGAGACAACAGCATCAGTTACATCGCTCCCTTTTCATGTTGGACGTCTCGGTCTCACGTTTTCTTTCCACTCTTTCACCTCACCCTTCTACTGCTTAAGTATGCACTTTTCAAAACCCAAACCAACAATTATATTTAATTATCGGCTGTTCCCTCGTGGTCTGAGCTTGGTTAATTAATTATGTCTAAGAGGCTGTGCACACTCATTTTCCATGCTGATTATCATCAATTAATTAATAATGTACACAAAGAGATAAAACAACGAGGTCCGTGACTTTGACAGGACATGGGCAAACCTTTGCAGTGATGGAATTTAATGCCACACAGCCTTAAAGGTCAAAATATGTCTATGACCTTATGCATGGAAGTGAAGAAAGAGTAACGAAGAGATATTTGCCAATGGGGGCTTCTCGATAAAGAGCACTAAACTTAATATTTACCATTTAATTAATGCTAGCATGTCGACATATTTCGTTTAGCAGCATTACACTATTCACTGAATGAACTCCAAATAAAAAAATAAATACAAATTGGACTGCACAGACACAACCATATTAACCTACAACTCTAATAAGCTGTAACTGTGGCAGGACTGGCTTAATGTTTTATGTAGAGGTATGTCTGCTTTAGAAAGCTCCAACTTTTAATGAAAAGATACACCAAAGGAACAGTGCAGTAGTGTTCACTGACCTCAGTCCACATTTATATTCAGTCTCATCTTGGAGCCGCTAAACCGCTTTAGAATGCTTAATATCTGGTTATGGTTGCGGGGACAGAATAAAATGGCACATGCTGTGGATTTCTTGGGAAATGTAATAAGAAGGACTGCCTTAAATTTTGTGCTCACTGACTAAACAAAGATGTTTCCCTGGTGGTATTTTGTGAGCATAGCCCCGCTGCTGCTGTTTGTGCATGAATGCAGGTGTTCACAAGATCTGCTGATCGGCCACAGTGCTGTTGGTCCCTATCTCTATTAACGATTACACTCATTGCAGTAATCAGGCCTTTCATAATAGTCCAGGTGCATTACCGGATGAAATTATCATAGGTATGAGTCGTGGTAACACTGCAATGCCACCAATTAAATATGCAGTGGGATCAATAGATGCTATATAGCAATACGGAACCATTTTTAAATCATGTAATTAAAATAAACTCTTTAATGAAGTTAATTGCTGCTTGAGCTCGGTGCCTGGCTGACATAAAATACGCAGGAATAATGATTACGTACAGTGTCGGGGAAAAACGGAGATTATTGATATCCAGATAAAAATAAACCAGAAAACAGAAAGCTGTTTGTCCTGAAGATGGCAAATAATTACGTTCTCCTGGGGCCCCTTATACAAATGTTGATTGTATTCATAAAGAAAGCATCACTATAAAGTAAGAAACAGTAGCAAAGTGAATCTTCCTTACTTTGTAAACGCATATAAAAATCCATCTTTTAATAAGCTACGTGATCCCTGTAAGAATCCCTGTGAGTGAGCTGTTACCCTGGATACAATAACTTATTAGAATGAGAACATTCATGGAAGCCTGTCATTGGAATTACAGCCTTTATAGTTTTGGTATAGAAAATGAATCCGCAAGGTCTGACCAATCACACTAGAGAATTCAGCAGAGCTGTTGTATAATTAATAGAGGCAAGCAGTTTTAACGATTTTTAATTCATCTAGATTTCTCATTTAATTGGCCCATGGTTTATTAAAACATTTGTTTATATAAGCCAAATTGAAGGAAGATGACATAATAACAACCTGCACACCCAACACACCCAACTTCAAATGTAATCAATTATAAATTATTTAATTAATGAATTACTTCCATGCAATGAGGAGATAGGTGCAGTACAGTCAATAGTACTATAACTCAGTCCTCTGTACTTTGGAAAAAAAAACACTTTCCCAAGTGTTCAGAGTGTGAGAAACAGCATTAAGCACTGGTGTTAAAAGTATTCACATTCATTACTCGGGTAGAAGTATGGTTTAAAAAGACTTCTGTAGAAGTTGAAGTAACAACTCAAGCTTTTTACTGAAGAAAAAGTGTAAAAGTTCTGGTTTCAAATCTACTTAATGTATAAAAGTAATGTAATTAGTCGCTTAGACCAATCGCACATTTATTCAAACGTCTCTCTACTGAATTATCTACTGATCTTAATCTGCAGAGGACGAACAGAAAAATAATGATCCCATAGTGAAGAAATATTAACTTTTAAGAAATAATAAATAACCAGGCTATTATTAAAATGTAAGTAGTACAAAGTATATATTCTTGCGTGAAAATGCGAGGAGAGGAAGTAGAAAGGCGACTGAAAAATAATGAAGTATTTTTTAAATTGAGTACTTTACTCAAGTAAAGTATAGACACCCAACATTTCTACTTAACCAAGGTAACAATGTATGGTTACTTCATTACTTACCACCTCAGGCATTAAGGTGGAGTGTCTAAAGGAGCACAGTTTATTATCTCATCTTGTTTTATAATGGCTATTTTTTGAAATGGCACTATGATAGAGAACACACTATTTTCAATTAACTATGTTTAATCTGATATTTTATACTATTTCATACATCTATACCATGCAAATACAAACCTCTAGACCATTACAAAATATCTACAAAATAAATATGTATGCCTGTTGGACATGTTGCCTCACTAGAATTTTTGAGAGTGCCTATTTTATTTTATTCTGAAATAAGGAAAGCCTCATTCACAATAAGAGGTTATTACTAAGTAAAAAGCACATTGTTGAACTCTGCAAAAATGGGACCTCAATTAATTTCTGTGTTATTCGTTCTCTGCTCCGACACTCTCTGAAGCACCCTCCTGTCTCATTATTTTTGGTCTTCTGAAAAATGTTTGCCTTTGAGAAAGCAAACACATTGACTGCTAATTTTACTCGACTGTTACTGTCTCTGTGTCCTCTCTTCCCTTTACTGCCCCTCTGTCTTTATTTAAATATCTGGCACAGCAGCAACAGCTCCCTGCACTCCTCTTTATCCTAATGTGTATTTCTTCTTGCTTTCTCTCATCATAATTTCTCCCTGATCCATCGCCATCTGTTCAACTTCTCCAGTCCTTCTCAGTCGGTAATATGACTGGAGGAAAGTGAAATTCTATGTCTAATGTTATTCACCAATAGAGACAGAGAAGAAGCAAAATGAGAAATTCTAGTCAATGGAAAGAGCCATCATTTTCCCAGTGACTGAACTCTGTTTCTGCAGCAGTGGAATGCAGGGAGGAAGGAAAAGGAGTCTACAGTAATAAACCAGCAGGCTTTCTGATGAGAAGAGACACACTGGAGTGTCTGATGAATGGGTGTCTGGGGCACGATCTAATTCCACAGATTTCACTGACGATTAATTGAGGGAAGCATGCAAACAAAGGCAATGGCTGTCCCAGCTGCTTTACACTATTTCAGCCCGTCCCACCTTCTGTTACAGAAACAAAACAAAAAAAATACACATTTTTCACCAAACACATCCAAGTGCCCACACACCTTTGGAATTTACATAGTAAGGAAATAAGCAAAGCTATCTCTCTTTCACTGATAAATATATTCTGGACTCTCTAGCATTAAATGTGATGGAGAGTATGTTGCAAGCTTTACCCCAAACACAAGTTATTATATACTCTGTGGTAGTGACCTTGGAACAGCCATGAGATATTGTTTCAACTGGGGAACAGACAAAAATGATGGAAAGTCAGACATTGGCCAAAATTCCCTTTTGAGATAATTATTAATATTTAATTCTTCTTCTTCTTTTTTTTTTAAGAAACATGTTATTCAGTGCAGTGCAGAAATGTGATCTATGATCTATTGTTAGCATGTTTAATTTGTTTAATGATGAACAATTCATTCATCAAAAAATGACCAAAGAATGAAACAGATGCACTTCCGAGACGTCTATTACTACCATGTGAGAGGATATATTTTCTGCAGTGTGTTGTCTGGGGGCAATCTAGAAATCTAGAAAATGTACCTACATTGTCTACACAGGAATGTAAGTATTATAATGATAAAAATAATTGATAAAAAATACTCAGACTAACACATGCCAGGGTGTACAGTATTTTACACTATCTCTTTCGCTTTCTTTTTCCATAACAAATTAGTCATTGCTTGAATTGGCATCACCTGCTTTGCGTGTTGCAAAAAAAATTCCTGACCAATGATTCATTGTTAAAATCATTAAAAGCTTAAAACTTGGCCCAGGATTTTTACCCTAATAATTCCAAATGGCCCAGCTGTCAGAGATGGAAAAATCTGTAATATGGATGAGAACTGAAACGTTTAACCGTCACTGGCTGAAAGAGATCAGTTAAGAGCCAACATTAGAGCAGACAGTAATCATTGGAGTCAAGAACAACATTTCCTGAACAACAAGGCTCTGGTTCATCAAAAGCTGTATTTGGTCTCATGAGATTAATTGAGAGAGAGTAATCTAAATCATACGGCTGCTAATAAGAATTATATTTATATTTTTTGAGGGAAACATTGGTCCAAGTGAGAAATGTATTTGCCCACTGTTTACTAAGATAACACACCAGTAACAACACAGTTATTGTAGATCCAGACTATAATATGAATTCAGTTCACTGCAACAAGCTATAGAAGGTTAGTAGCCTATATAGAGTAGATACCTAAAATATATTACTAAGAAACACAGGAAGACTGCTAGTTGTGTTCCATTTAGATTAAACTAATAAAATGATTGCCTGTTTGCCGATATATGTGGACTGAAATAGAATATTTAAATACAATTTTCTCCCTTTCTCACTTGTGTGGATAAAACTACTTTAAAAAATGATTCCAGTTAGCACCAAGCGAGGAAGGAATGATGGCAAATTGTTCATTCATCCATCCATCTTAAGTAATCTCTTTATCCAAAAATGATTAAAAGCGCATCACAGCAGTCGCTGCAAGTCTGTGATGTTAATTAATGACGGTGGATTGCTTGAGAAATGTATTGCGAACTAAATATTCAGGGTGTGATCAACATATTTGATACGCTCATAGAGCGTCATACAGCCAAAAGAAAGAAAAAGAATAAAAAAAAACTTCCACAAAACAAGCAAAAATGTTTCAAGGAATGCCTTACCCAGAATTAAAACATAGGGAGCAAGAAGAAATATACACATAACACTGTTAGGTCGAAGCCACTAAACCAATACATATCACACATTAAAAAACACACACACTTTGAATACATGGATGAAGAACATATATTTTTTTGGAAAATCACTGATAATTTACAACACATATCTACCTTGTTAGAAGAGAATGTATTTATTGTGCCAGAGATACAATAAATGTGTCAGAGATTTGGCTTTTAACTCTCCGGCTTGGGAGGTTTTATTTGTCGGGAGAGCTGCAGGATCGTAGCCTTCCAGTGCTAATGAGATCCTTGATTTCAGAGTCATAGCAATAGCAAAATTCTGTTAAAATAATTTAGAGCAGACACTTTAAGCTCCAGGCCTGGTGTGACTTAGTGTCCTGCACAGTTTGAAGCTTTTTCTGCTCGAACACAACTAGCCAGCTCATTAGAGGGACTTCACAACCTGATGATTAGCTGGAACAGGTGCAATAGCTGAAAACAGGGGGAAAAACCCTGAAACCATTCAGGGCATTGTTTTATAAAATCTAGTGCTGGTTTTATATAAAACATAGATTTTCAATAAGCCTTTCAGGTTATGAATAACTCCAGCCATGCAGACATGATTTGGTTTTTAGTCATTGGTCCTTTTACTGGTCTTAATTCCTTTTTAACCACACATAGGATACAGGCTCAAAGCTTCTCAATCACGAGCAGGCATTAGCACTGGCTTGTCACTCTTTAAATGTGCCATGTGTTTCAATGCAAAATACAGCAGACATGAATTTCATTGGCGGGTCATCCAGAAATACTCTGGTGCTTTCCCATATCTCCCTGCAGATCTGTGGTATTGTCTTTTTGTTGTTATTATTATTATTATCCATTCGTATGAGCTCGGACAGCTGCTGCATTTGGGCTGAAGCACTGAAATGTTTCAAGTCGTACCACTGTAGCAGACTTTGACATATCTGGATGCACGTTGGCTTTTTTTTACTGCATCAAAGCCATGAGGAAAAGTGTTGATATGTGTTTATTGATCAAAGTTTTGTGAGTGGCTAAGTCAATGGAGTTCACTCATCATTTATTTAAGCTGTGGTCCGAAGCTGAAACATTTTAAATGGATCTTATAAAAAAAAAAAAAAACCAAAAAACTAAAAGATATTTGTATGTATTTTGCACACAGATATTTCCTTATAGAGGAAAGGGAAAATACATTTTATGTAGATTTTTATGCATTCAGAAAAGTCATATTAGCAAGATCAGTAAGTCTATATTAGTGATAGGATAAAGCATGTTCACACAAAGCAAACCAACATTCACTGGCATTGATAATGTTCTTTTAAAAATGTCAACTTACACATGCTGCTTTAGTAGCGGCTCTATAATACGCCTCCTCTAGGGATAGCTATATTTTGTATTAAAGATATTCTGGCATATATTTACAAAGCTATAGCAATAAACAACAGGATATTAAAAGCGTATATTGTGTTTTGCCTTTTTAAATTTGGAGGTTTGTTGCTATAATATAAAGAGCTAAGAAAATAAAGGTGAAGGAGAAACGGGTGTGTGTGTGGGGGGTGGCTACTGCTATGAATTGACCTGCCAAAGTACATTATTACCCTCCAATAAATGGAAACATTGAAAGGATGCGACACGACAGCCTATTCCAGTCCTCAATATTTATAACTCAATAAATGCTTTATGTTGAGTGTTAAAATGTGAACAAGAACAGAGAATTCTCTATGGATATGAAATGTGTAGGAGCACTAGTGCTATCACCTGTGATGCACCACAAATGATGCGATGAACGATATTATACAATATTGAAATGTTCTCCAGATTTAATAGGTTCTAGAAGCCATGCATGAATGAAGGGGAAAAACATGTAAGCAATTCAAATTAAACAAACAAAAAAAATGCAAAAAAGAGAGAGGGAAAGGAGAAATAATAACAATATAAGTCTTTATTTCACTTAAATACACGAAGAAAGGAGGAGTAATGAGGACTTGATACAACTTGATAAGCCACTGTAGCGGCTCATTTTGTTCTACTTGGGTGTTAATAGGCTAATATCTCTATCTTTTTCACACACACACACACACACACACACACACACACACACACACACACACACACACACACAATAAAAAAAGATGAAACAATACGTAACGTGTGGCACGGTGGTTTAGTGGTTAGCACGTTCGCCTCACACCACCAGGGTCCGGGTTCGATTTCCGTCTTGGCCGTGTGTGTGGAGTTTGCATGTTCTCCCCGTGCCTCAGAAGGTTTTTCTCCGGGTTCTTCCTCCCGGTCCAAAAACATGCACGGTAGGCACCTTGGAAAATTGTCCCTAGTGAATGAATGTGTGTGAATGTGAGTGTGTATGTGTCCTGCAATGGGTTGGCATTCCATCCAGGGTGTAGCCTGCCTTAATGCCCATAGACACCTGAGATAGGCACAGGCTCCCCGTGACCCGAGGGAAGATCGGATATAGCGGTAGAAGAAGAATGAATGAATACGTAGCGCACCTGATGTATACAGTACATCTGTAATAATGTACAAAACAAACAAAGAATTTCACAGGCTTGATTACAGTCACGTGCATGACTGGTTTGGTCTCTAAGCTAATGCACCACTCGCTTAGTAGCTCCTCATCACAACATATTCACTCTGCAGCTGGCTTTTCGCTGCAAAACATCAGCTACTAACTATGATGAAGATGTATCCACGAGTAGAAATGAGGTCGTTCTGCCTGCCGAGGTTAGTCTGCATATTAGCATCTGCGAGCACCGATAAACCTTTAAAAAGTCATGCAACTTCATTATCGTCTGTTACTTTCTGCTGAACAAGCTGCAAAACGTCTGTATTAGCCATATGCTAAATTTAATCTGCAATTACAGGTGGTGTGGTGAGGCTGAACAAGCCTAACACAGCAGGACAGCAGGATGCTGTATGAACATGTCTTCTGAGGCGTTTAATCTCTGTGCTTAATGTCTCGAGCACCGGGAGTCTCTTTCCACATTTTTTTGTGAGTTGACATTACACAGATGTATGAAGCATAACATGATTATCAAAATGTGTAGAACACAAGGACTGGGGCTGTTTTCTATGAGTAATAGACCTTCCTTTGAATGCTTGTTATGTCCATCCAGATGATCTAGATAAAAGAAAGAAAGATCACTATGCACTTGTGACATTCATGAGAAATGCCATTTTATTTGATATTTTAGCTCAGATCACTTGTTAGGTTTAACCTTCTTCTTGTTGTTAGGTTTTAAATGCCTAAAAGGTCCACAGAAACGTGTTTATTGCATCAAGGCTTTTTGATTTTTTCAAACGTCTATTTAAACAAAATAATAATAATAATAATAATAATAATAATAAAGTACAACTTCACTAAATTATAAAATGCGCTGGTTGAAAATATGACGTTTGTGTTGTTAGGCTCGGATTTGACCCAGTTATAATATGGGATTATAAAACAATAATTAGTGCCAAAATGATAAACACACTATTAGATAACACACTAACAAACTAACACTGTCGGATAACACTGTAAACACACTAACACTGTCGGATAACACTGTAAACACACTAACACTGTCAGATAACCATCCACTTACAACCAGATTCTCTCCCAACCCTGTGAGCTTTAAGGGGATTTTCTCTTTGCCTGTTTGTCATGTAGTCTTCAATATGACTACTTTTATTTATTTATTTATTTTTTTTACCATGACCTTGGGCAAGAATTTGTAAGGAGGAAACTTAACATGTTGGGCACAATAAAAAAGAACAGGGCGCCAGTTTCTTCAAAATCTCCTTCTACAGACACCACCATAGTTGTTATTTGTATTGTCCAAAAAAAAACGGAGTGTAGTACTTATGTCTGCTTTTTACAAAGATGCAGCTGTGTCATCAGGAAGTGACAAAAAGGCCATACTTCAAAACAAAGGAAGACTGGACAAACTGCACAAGCTGATTTGTCAGCGAATGACCAATAGTCCATGTTTGTTTTTATAGCATCCTAGATGTGTCCGCATTCAATGCATTTGTGTTGTACACATCCACTCAGGGTGGAACCACAAAAAAAAGTTCCATTGTTAAAGCGCACATTGAGCCAAGGGAACGGGCGCCAGAGACCCAGCCGTCACAGCCTTGATCTGACACCTAAAGATATCAGAGCGTCAGCTTCCACCATCCTTCTCAGCCAGTCCTGCCTCAACATCAACCTGTAAAGCCACAGCCACAACCCCACTGAGGCCACCTGATTCTAAAAGGTCTGCCTTAGGAATAAAGACAGAAAGACAAACATATTGTGCTTATACTGCAAGAAATATCTCTGCAAGCCAAAACAAAGTGGCAGTTTTTGCCACACATGCATCTATACACATACACATGCATGCTTTTTAACACAAAGACCTTTTTTATCAAACACATGATTTCTATTGGTTTGATATGCTTGATTATTTGTTCTTTGTTTGACCTTGCAAATCTACATTTTGTGTTATTACTTATTACTTAAAATATACAAAAGGGGGCTAAACCAACATTATTGAAACTAATTTTCTTGGGTAATGAAGCCTAACATGTTAATCAAAAGATAAGAAAGAAAACCATATGATTAATAATTGTTTTGTAGGTATATTATGGCTGATTAAGAAACCTAAGGGATACAGAAAGCTAACACAAGATGAATGTCTCTACCTCCACATTATTAAAAAAAAAAAAAATTATTATTATCTTTGTATTTTTTTTGCCTGCAGTCATGTAATGACTGATGGTGGTATTTATAAAAGCATACAAAGCAGTGAATGGTGATCCAAACTAATAAGAAACAACAAAAGTCAAAGCTAGAAGGACAGGAAAAACCTATACGCAGACAAAACACATAAAATTGTGTTTTGATGAAGAGAGGAAAAAGTGGAGTATGTAATCAGGCAAGTGGGTGTTTTATAATGTCTGTTTGGAGGAGACATGGGTGGAATTCTGGATCGGTGGTAGATTCTGATAGGACATCTGCCAAGAAGCAAGCAATCAGAAAAGCCCTGAAATTTAATCACTTTTTATGCACAGAAACAGGATGTGCACCCTCTGGGTACAAAGCAGAAAATATGTCTGGATGGTAAAAATATAAAATTAAAATGATACAATAATCAAAAATTGGCAGTGCAAAGTAAAAGCACATGTTTTTTTTATATAGGCTTATTCATGTTAAAAAAGAAAGTACAAATATGTCATTGAGACTGAATTGACTGGAGATATGCTATATATATATATATATATATATATATATATATATATATATATATATATATATATATATATATATTATAACACACACACGCACACATACACAGAGGTTGAAGGATACAATATTGGGGTGTGGTCATATCGGGTCTTGAATTGGGCGGAAGGGTTGTGGTCTTCATTCAACCTTTGTCATGTGATTTGTCAAATAGATGACATGATGCTAAAAAAAAAACAACTTCCCCACACCCCCTCCCAAATGGCTCAGCAGGATAGCGCATGACTGTGATTGCAGAACCGGGGCTAGTCATGGTTCAATTCCCTGTTAGAAAGAAGATTGGCACATTCTGCCAATCTCACAGTGTATTTTTTTTGGTTATTAAAAATGTTGCTGAAAAGTTTAATAAACAAAATGATGATAATAAAAACATATAGTTATAGACTAACATAGACATAGACTAATATAATAATATATCTATATATATATATATATATATATATATATATATATATATATATATATATAATATATATAAAGAGCAAAGAACAGCATAACCCCCTGTTTCACCTTCCCCAGGGCCCACAGTGGGACAGACCAGACTTACTTCTGTTACAGTCCCACACACAGGGACACAGGGGTCAGCCGATAACACACCAGGATTTTCGAACCGAAGACCAGATACTGGACTGCACCATTAAACCATTGAGCATGCAAGAAAAACATTGT
Organism: Kryptopterus vitreolus; assembly: GCA_030449085.1. Classification (NCBI taxonomy): domain Eukaryota; kingdom Metazoa; phylum Chordata; class Actinopteri; order Siluriformes; family Siluridae; genus Kryptopterus; species Kryptopterus vitreolus. The sequence goes on along the minus strand of JACRUU010000015.1, from coordinate 25,933,136 downwards.
CCTTTTTACTATTAAGAACTCATCAGCCATTGGATCCACAGTATCCACAGGTTAGGAGACCTACTTACCTACCCACTGCACCACTAGGAAGCTGATACAGAAGTGCTAATATTAAGAAGATTTATTTTTTTACTATTAAACATTGCATAAAACGTTATAAGGTTGTTATAGCTGAGGATGGGCTCAAACCGGAGTCTTCCTGAGTTTTTACATTACAAACATACACCACTATGCTTTTGAGCTATTTGCCATGGCTTTTAAGACACTGTTTTGTCGTATTCATGAGAGAAAATGGACACTCAATCGTAAACTCTTTATTTGTAATAAAAAGGTAACATTGCAACAAGTTGACCAAGTATGATTCAATAAAATATTTCCAGTATATTTCCAGTATAGTTATGTCCAGTATTTGGCTTGTATGACTTTAGGCAGTCAGTGAAGCTCAGCCCTGGACATGTCACACACGGGATACAATGCCCACTGGAATCACCTGATCACCTGCGCCTGCAGGATGGATTGTGAAGGCTTCCTGCAAACACACACACACACACACAGAGGGTTGCGCCTGCAGGATGGATTGTGAAGGCTTCCGGCACACACACACAGAGAGAGAGAGGGGTGGGCCTGCAGGATGGATTGTGAAGGCTTCAGGCACACACACACACACACA
>JACRUU010000015.1:25890672-25931966 GCA_030449085.1 Kryptopterus vitreolus | reverse complement strand
CCATCCATCCATCCATCCATCCATCCATCCATCCATCCATCCATCCATCCATCCATCCATCCATCCATCCATCCATCCCCGGGGCCTTTGGCAAAAAAGGGAACTGGATGAATGGGTGGCCATGTTACAGAGCTTGGGCCTGTGTACATTGAGGTGTTGGTGCAGTGGTAAGGCATTTGCCTCTGGCTCAGAAGATTGAAGGTTCAAACCTCACAGCAACCAAGCTACCACTAGTGGCCCCTTGAGCAGGCCCTTTAACCCTCAGTTTTAAGTTGCCATATGCTGTAAATGTAATACATACACACACACACACAAGTCATTTACAATTTATGAATAGAATTTATTAGCCAAATACTGGACAAAGCAATAACTGCAAAATTGCAAAAATATTTAATTGAATTATACTTGGTCAACTTGTGCTTGTTTCAATGTTCATTTTTAGAGTTTACTATTGAGTCTTGACTCTCATGCTTGAATGTGTATACACACACACACACACACACACACACATTATTACTTCTGCATCTTTATGATCTATGTTGTACTATATGTGTGTATATAATTTTTAATCTACTTTTTATTATTTTATCTTTGCATTTTTTGTTTATTGTTTTTATTTTGCTTATTGTTTATACTTAAATACTATTTCAACTTTTCAGAAACATTTTTAATGATAATTATAAAGAAAATCTCAGTGAGATTTGCAGAACTCAGAAGACCTTGTTCTAACTGAGACTTGAACCCTGGTTAGCACCACTCCTGCAAGCACAGTCATGCACTAAACCACCGAGCCATTTGGGAGGGGGATGTGGAAAAGGTCTATATTTCTGAGCATCATGTCATCTATTAGACCAATCTGAATAAGACCAGCTCTGTCTACTGTCTGCCTAGCTCTGTTATTTATTTATTTATCTATTTTATTTATTTATTTTTTTACTTTTCTTTATTTTTCTTTTATTTTTGTATTCATTTGTATTGTGTGTGTACATACATACATATGTACGTACGTACGTGTGCGTATAGATGAAGGTGATGGTGCAGTGGTAGGACATTGGCCTCTGGACCAGAAGATTGCAGGTTCAAATCTCACAACCTCCAAGCTACCACTAGTGGACACTCAAGCAAGGCCCTTAATCCTTAGTTGTTTCCAAATGCTGTACATGTAATACACACATTTACAATTGATGAATACAATTTATTAGCCAAATACTGGACAAAGCAATAACTGTAAAATTTAAATATTTAATTAAATTATACTTGGTCAACTCGTGCTTGCTTCAATGTTGAATTTTTATTACAAATATAGAGTTTACGATTGAGTCTTGACTCTCATGCTTGCATGCGCGCATGTAACCCAGGGTTAGCATAAATAGGAATAAATAGAGTTAGGGAGAATTAAAATAAATATTTTATGAATATAATATTTTCTGTTCTTGATTAAACATTTGAATCAGTGTTTTCTATTTGTAAATGTGTTGTATTTGTTTTTCCTTCCTCATGTTGAAATAAGTGTTTTGGTATTGGAAAAAAAGGGGTAATGTTCCTTTTATTTAAGAGTTGAGGGGTCAACAAATCAGGAGAAGGGAAAAGAGTCACATGATTTCAGGTGAGCGGAAGAAGAAGGAGGAGAACGGGAGAAGAGAGCGCAGCATGTTTTTTATTAAGGAGTTGTGAAAGAACAATCACATCTGTAATAACTAGACAAAAAGTTTAGTTAAAAGTCCATATTGATACCGGTGATACAGTCCTCTGTTTCACTGGCGATATTGAGCAGGTTTTCAGTGTGTTGACCGTGGATTCGGCGACAAGACTGACTGATACCACCGCGTGTCCTGTGATGGCGAGCCACCCAGTGAATTACCAAAACAACGGAGTTCAGCGGATTCGTTGAGTGAAATTGTTTTTTTTTTTTTTTTTTTTTTCCTGGATAAAGAAAGCTGTGCTTAAAGGACAACGTGAATTGACATTTTTTTTCTTCCCCTCTGAACTGATTTTTCATGTTTTGGGTCAACGTGACGGTAGGCCTGAACTGAACTTGTTGATTATTTTCTTTGGACAGAGAACTGATATTGGAAAAAAAAAACTGTTGAATTGAATGTGATTATTTCAGAACTATTTATGCAATTAATGGACATTGAATTGTAACATTTGTTATTTGTAACCTGTGGTTGTTGTTTTTTTTAGGAGTTATAATGTGTATTTCTTTTGTCAGTGCACAAGGTGGTTAAATGTAAGGTAACCTGAACACAAAAAAAAATTGTCTGGTAAAGTAGATCAGCGGATGAGAAACTAGTGTTTAAAATAAATAAATTAAATTATTTATAAATTAGATTAGTGGATTGGTTATAAATAGGTCAAACGTTGGTTTGGGTCAGATTTATAAACTAGGGATCAGAAGTGCTAGATTACATATTAGGATTTAAGATTTAATTTAAGTTTCAGTAGCTGACATTTTATTGATACATTTCTTCTGTTATTGTAGTGGATCTCCTTGGAAATATACTCATATCGTTATTCACTGTTCTATATAAATAGTTTATTTTATTTGAATTACACCTTTGTTGTCTGTCTGTTCAGTCTCTCACCACTGCTCCTTCCGAACCTACACACTGTACCCACACTGTCCACGTACCCTTTTCATTGTATCATCCACCTGGACACTCAGTTAAGCGTGGGTGTGGGCGGTGATTTATAAGGGGCGCTACAGTTTTTGGCGAGCCAGCCAGGAGCAGTGAGTAGAAAGAGAATTTTGATAACAGACAGATATATAGACACTGGAAAGTGATGGAAGTAATTGATCAAGAAAATGTTAAGATTCCGAACTCACTTATTGTGAGTGGAATCACAAACACAGAGAGAGATGATGCTTTAACTGAGCATCTCAGTAGATATGGGCACATTGATAGGGTCATCCGAATTGATAACCCAGATTCAGAATATCACAAAAATTTGATCATTGAATTTGAAAGTGGGAATGCACTGAAGAGCTTAGAGCCCCAGTTGCCATTCAATTTTGAAAATCCAATTGAACCCAGAGTTATATATACAGTCAGAGCATTGTCCTAGTATATATGTGCAGGCTGTAACTAGTAGCGCCACCAAGGGGTACATAGAGGAGTTGAAGCGTATTGCAAAGCTTAGTGGTAAATCTTTTGAGTCACTTTTGAAAGGAAGAACTTTCAAAATGTGAGGAACCTGCATCGCAGGTTGAACATTGCCTGGAGAGAGTTTCTCAACCACTTATGTTTGCAAATGCCGTGCCAGGGGCCCAGACAGATTTTTCTCAGGTCAGTCCTGTCAGAGAAAAACGAGACACTTTGAATGATACTGCATTTGTTCCATTAGCGTGTGTGTCTGTTCCTAGTGTGAACCCCCCAGAAGTGCAGCGTGTCGTGGTTGAGCATATTGTAAAGAGTGAAGAAGCTTCTTCTAACATGCATGCACCTTTCAAATTAAGGTTCTTTTCTGGAAGGTTCCCACGTCCAGGGAATGAGATGGATTATGAAACATGGCACAGTAGTGTTGAACTTATGCTTCGAGATCCTGCTGTTTCTGATCTTGTCAGGTCCCGAAAGATTCTTGACAGTCTTTTGCCTCCAGCTGCCGATATCGTGAAGGCACTTGGCTCCCATGCTTCACCAAGGGAGTACCTTGACATTTTAGATTCAGCTTTTGGAACAGTTGAAGATGGTGATGAGCTGTTCGCTAGGTTCTTGAATACACTTCAGAATACAGGGGAGAAACCTTCACAGTTCTTGCAGCGTCTTCAAGTAGTGCTGATGCGTGCTGTAAGGAGAGGTGGTTTGTCTGCTGTCGAGGCTGATCGACACTTGTTGAGACAGTTCTGTAGAGGCTGTTGGGACAATGTCCTTATTTCCGAGTTTAGGCTTGAGCAGAAGAAAAATGATCCTCCTACGTTCTCAGAACTTTTGCTGCTGTTGCGCACAGCAGAAGACAAGCAGAGTGCTAAAGAGTCTCGTATGAAGAAACATCTTGGTATGTCCAAGCAGCGCACTTCCTCCTACGCTTTGTGTGCTTCTTCAGATGAGAAAGTTTCAGTCTCCGAATTAAAGAAGCAAATTTCTGAACTCCATATTCAAGTTGAGAGATTAAAGAAAGCCAAAGAGAAAGCTAAGGAATCAAATGAGATTAGGGTTAGTGACTTACAACAGCAGGTAGTAGGGTTGCAGAGTCAGATTTCTGCTGTTAAGCCTTCCCGCTCTGCAGTTGGTAAACCTACTACCAAGATGACCAAATCGCGATTTGTGCAAACAAACTTGAATGACGCATCTCAAAGCTTCTCCACAAAGCAACAGAGTAAACCTAGACCTTGGTACTGTTTCTGTTGTGGTGAGGATGGTCACATTGTCTCTAATTGTGATAATGAAGCAAATCCTGCTTTGGTAGCATCTAAAAGAAATCTCCTGAGGGAGAGACAGTCCAATTGGGAGGCTAGAGCAGGTTCATCGCCTTCTACTCCTTTAAACTAAAATCAGCTCCTGTTGTGGGACAAACAGGGGCTAAAAAGTTTACCAGGGGTCCCACTAAGAATAAGAAGGGGACATATAACTGTAGTGCTAATACTAGAAACGGACATTTTGTTTTGCCAAAAGGTTTAGTAGGAGCAAAATGCACTGCAGATGTCTTAATTGCAGGGCAGAGATGTAACTGTCTTCTTGATACAGGCTCCCAGGTGACCACTGTTTCTCAGGCATTCTATGAGCAAAATTTGTCTCATTTGGAAATAAAACCTCTTAAACATCTTTTAGAGGTAGAAGCAGCGAATGGTCAGCTTGTTCCTTATCTTGGGTATATTGAATTCGATATAGTCTTTCCCAAAGAATTCCTTGGAACCGAGGTCAAACTTTCCACACTTGCCTTGGTCATTGCAAATACCGGAGGTGGTTGTTCAGTCTACAGTGCTTATAGGCACAAACACTCTTGACTTAGTCTATGAGAGTCGCTCCGATTTAGCACCTTCTAAAACAAGTCCGATTTTGCCTTATGGATTCAGAGCAATCTTGAGTGTCCTTGAACACAGATTCAAGCAAAAATCCAGTGGTGTACTTGGATCTGTGCGGATTCCTAGTACAAAGCCCGAAGTTGTTCCGGCTGGACAAACTCTTGTTTTGGAAGGTTCAGTGACCACGCAAGGAGTCGTTCTCTGATAAGTGGGCTGTTGTGGAGCCTCCTTCTGAATCTTCTTTCCCAGGGGGTCTCCTATGTACCTCATGTCTTGTCACGCTTCCGCTTAGATCATTTAAAAGCATCCCAGTGATTTTGAAAAATGAAACAGACCATGATATTTTCATTCCTGCGAAGAGCGTCATTGCAGAATTACATGCATTACAAAGTGTGATCCTCTAATGATGCTGTGACTGAGAATAACAAAGTGGGAGCTGTTCAGCCCTTCACTCTTGATTTTGGAGAATCACCAATTCCTTCTGAATGGAAGATGAGAATTTCTCAAAAACTGTGGTCAATGGCAGAAGTATTTGCCCTTCATGATCTTGACTTTGGTAGAACTGGTAAGGTGACTCATCGTATCAGGCTACATGATGAAACCCCATTCAAGCAGAGGGCTCGACCAATACACCCTCAGGATTATGATGCGGTTCGTAAGCACCTGCAGGAGTTACTGGATGCTGGTGTCATTCGTGAGTCAGAATCTTCTTTTTCCTCACCTATCGTAGTTGTCCGGAAAAAGAATGGGGACGTACGACTTTGCATAGATTACCGCAAACTTAACTTGCAAACAATCAAAGATGCGTATGCCCTTCCAAATTTGGAAGAGACCTTTTCTGCTCTTACAGGTTCTCGCTGGTTTTCAGTTCTTGACCTAAAGTCTGGGTACTACCAGATTGAGGTTGAAGAGTCAGATAGACATAAAACCGCTTTTGTCTGTCCATTAGGGTTCTGGGAGTTTAATCGGATGCCTCAAGGGGTCACCAATGCTCCCAGTACTTTTCAAAGACTTATGGAGAGGTGTATGAGTGATATCCATTTGAAAGAAGTTGTAGTTTTCTTGGATGATCTGATTGTGTTTTCAGATACATTGGAGGAACACGAACAGAGGTTGTTGAGTGTGTTACAGCGATTGAAGGAATATGGATTAAAGCTCTCGCCAGAAAAATGTAAATTTTTCCAGACTTCTGTAAAATATCTAGGACACATTGTGTCTAGTGATGGCGTGGAAACAGACCCTGACAAAGTGGAGGTGCTTAGAACTTGGCCAGTTCCAAAGAATCTGAAAGAACTGCGTTCATTTTTAGGTGTTCGCAGGGTACTACCGGAGGTTCATTAGGGATTTTGCTAGGATTGCGAAACCCTTGAATAGTTTGACATCTGGATACCCACCACTTCGTAAGGACTGTAAATCCAAAAAAAAGAGAGACTACCATGATCCTAAAGAGTCCTTTGGCAGTCGATGGTCTGCCAGTTGTCAGCAGGCATTTGAGTCAACTCATCGAAGCGCTTACTACTGCTCCCGTACTTGGTTTCGCTGATCCGAAACTTCCGTATGTCCTTCACACGGATGCAAGCACTGTAGGGCTGGGAGCAGCCCTATATCAAGAGCAGGATGGTCATATGAAGGTCATTGCTTATGCTAGTAGAGGTCTTTCCCAGAGTGAGTCCCGCTATCCAGCTCATAAGCTAGAATTCTTGGCCCTGAAATGGGCAGTCACTGAAAAATTCCATGATTATCTGTATGGTAACCATTTCACTGTTGTTACTGACAGTAATCCATTGACTTATGTTTTGACCTCAGCAAAGCTAGATTCTACAAGCTACAGATGGCTCTCAGCACTTTCTGCATTTTCTTTCAAGCTGCGGTTTAGAGCTGGGAAACAGAACATAGATGCTGATAGTTTGTCCAGACGTCCTCAGGAAGGTTTGACGAATGATATTTCGTCTCAAAAGGAACAAGAACGAATTCGACAATTTATTGCAAATCACTTGCTTGATGAAGATGTTCATGCTGTTTCTGAAGAGGTTACACAGGCCATATGTGAAAAACACATAGTCCATCATGACGCTGCTTGTGCTGATGTTCCTTTTGCCTTGGTTGAGTCTCTTGCTCTGCATGTTGATGCAAGTTCCATGCAGTTTTGACCAGAACAAGCTCTGTGATAATCTTTCTGAAATTCCAGTTGTTACAGAAGATGAACTGAGACAAAAACAAAGATCTGACCCTGTGATTCGTGAGATCATTGGACAGTTAGAAACAGGTGAGACAATTCCTCCCTCTGTTAGAAAGGAACTTCCTATCCTTCCTTTGATGATGAGGGAGTTGGGAAAATTGGAGCTACAAAACGGAATCCTCTATAGGAGGAGACAGGAGGGAGAACATATTCAATACCAACTCGTTCTTCCTGAATCATTGCGTGCTATGGTTCTTGCATGTCTACATGATGACATGGGACATTTAGGTGTAGAGCGTACACTTGATCTGGTAAGGTCTAGATTTTATTGGCCAAGAATGTTTATGGATGTGGAGCAAAAGATTAAAACATGCCCTAGATGTGTTTGCCATAAGTCCCTTCCTGAGAAAGCCGCTCCATTGGTTAATATCAAAGTGACCCGACCACTTGAGCTGGTATGTATGGATTTCTTGTCTATTGAACCAGATTCTAAAAACACCAAGGATGTACTGGTAATTACCGATTTCTTTACGAAATATGCAGTTGCTGTTCCTACATCTAACCAGAAGTCATGCACTGTAGCTAAAGCCCTTTGGGAGAATTTTATAGTCCATTATGGGATCCCTGAGAAGTTACATAGCGACCAGGGTGCTGATTTTGAGTCTAGGACTATAAAAGAGCTTTGCTCATTGATGGGTATACAAAAGATCAGGACAACCCCCTATCATCCCAGAGGGAATCCAGTTGAACGGTTTAATCGTACTCTTTTGGGTATGCTTCGGTACACTGAACGAGTGTGATAAGATGCGTTGGAGTAGTTTCGTAAAGCCCCTTGTACATGCATATAATTGTACTAAACATGACTCAACTGGGTTTACTCCATATGAGTTGATGTTTGGAAGGCAGCCAAGATTGCCTGTTGACTTGATTTTTGATGTTCCCCAGGGTAAGTAAGAAACAGTACACAACCCATACTCAGTATGTGCGTAATCTCAAGTCTAGACTGCGGGAAACTTATGATTTAGCAGTGAGAAATGTTGCTAAAGTTGGAGAGAGAAAGAAAGCTCGCTTTGACAAGCATGTTCGTGAAACTACACTTGAAATTGGAGATAGGGTTTTAGTTAGGAATGTTCGCCTAAGAGGTAAACACAAACTGGCCGACAAGTGGGAATCACTTGTGTATGTTGTGGTGAGCAGAGCAGGTGATCTCCCTGTGTACACTGTTAAGCCAGAAGGTCAGGAAGGTCCTTCTAGAACACTTCACAGGGACCTTTTATTGCCTTGCGATTTGTTAAAGATGCCTGAAAAGGTAATGGATTTAGCTAAGACTCGGAAACGGCCGCCAACTCGTAGAAATCCTGTGAGTGAGGTCGAAGAGCAGCCGGATTCAGATTCTGAGGATAATAGCTGCTTAGAGCTATTATTCCAAGATCCTCCAGTTTTGAGAACTACAAGACTTACTGAAGTCTATGAGACTAGGAATGAACCACATGTTTCCTCAGATCCAGTAGAACAGGACTCTGAACATGTTTGCATTTGATGATTTGACTGTATTGGCAGATTCTCCTGCCAGATGTTTACCTGGGTCAGAGCAATCTGAGATGGAAGGTCCAGCCACCTTTGAGTACTTACCTGATGATGGTCCAGAGATTGTGAACCCTGAGGTAAATGACTTGCCGGAACATAACTGTGATATGCCTACTGAGCAGAATTTGTCTGCGGAAAGAACAGCAAGAGAGGGAGACTGTGAAACTGTAAAAGAGCAAGACAGAAATCTCACCAGACAGTCTAATAGAGCTAGACAGAGACCACGGATACTTACCTACCCTGAATTGGGTAATCCCTTAGTTTCAATTGTACAGTCTCTTTTCCAGAGTCTTAGTACAGCTGTAACTGACTCGATTATGGAAAACAGTTTTACAAAAACGATCGAACCTATAATAATGCAACCTGCTAGTAGTATGCACAGGGACGTGCATAAGGTTAACGGGGGAGGGTGTAACCCAGGGTTAGCATAAATAGGAATAAATAGAGTTAGGGAGAATTAAAATAAATATTTTATGAATATAATATTCTTCTGTTCTTGATTAAACATTTGAATCAGTGTTTTCTATTTGTAAATGTGTTGTATTTGTTTTTCCTTCCTCATGTTGAAATAAGTGTTTTGGTATTGGAAAAAAAAAGGGGTAATGTTCCTTTTATTTAAGAGTTGAGGGGATCAACAAATCAGGAGAAGGGAAAAGAGTCACATGATTTCAGGTGAGCGGAAGAAGAAGGAGGAGAACGGGAGAAGAGAGCGCAGCATGTTTTTTTTTTATTAAGGAGTTGTGAAAGAACAATCACATCTGTAATAACTAGACAAAAAGTTTAGTTAAAAGTCCATATTGAATACCGGTGATACAGTCCTCTGTTTCACTGGCGATATTGAGCAGGTTTTCAGTGTGTTGACCGTGGATTCGGCGACAAGACTGACTGATACCACCGCGTGTCCTGTGATGGCGAGCCACCCAGTGAATTACCAAAACAACGGAGTTCAGCGGATTCGTTGAGTGAAATTGTTTTTTTTTTTTTTTTTTCTGGATAAAGAAAGCTGTGCTTAAAGGACAACGTGAATTGACATTTTTTTTCTTCCCCTCTGAACTGATTTTTCATGTTTTGGGTCAACGTGACGGTAGGCCTGAACTGAACTTGTTGATTATTTTCTTTGGACAGAGAACTGATATTGAAAAAAAAAAAACTGTTGAATTGAATGTGATTATTTCAGAACTATTTATGCAATTAATGGACATTGAATTGTAACATTTGTTATTTGTAACCTGTGGTTGTTGTTTTTTTTAGGAGTTATAATGTGTATTTCTTTTGTCAGTGCACAAGGTGGTTAAATGTAAGGTAACCTGAACACAAAAAAAAATTGTCTGGTAAAGTAGATCAGCGGATGAGAAACTAGTGTTTAAAATAAATAAATTAAATTATTTATAAATTAGATTAGTGGATTGGTTATAAATAGGTCAAACGTTGGTTTGGGTCAGATTTATAAACTAGGGATCAGAAGTGCTAGATTACATATTAGGATTTAAGATTTAATTTACGTTTCAGTAGCTGACATTTTATTGATACATTTCTTCTGTTATTGTAGTGGATCTCCTTGGAAATATACTCATATCGTTATTCACTGTTCTATATAAATAGTTTATTTTATTTGAATTACACCTTTGTTGTCTGTCTGTTCAGTCTCTCACCACTGCTCCTTCCGAACCTACACACTGGTCCACGTACCCTTTTCATTGTATCATCCACCTGGACACTCAGTTAAGCGTGGGTGTGGGCGGTGATTTATAAGGGGCGCTACACGCACACACACACACACACACACACACACACACACACACACATCACACATCCCACTATAGGGCTTGGAGTTAATTTGTCAACCTGCGTCATATATAAGACAGTAACCTAAATGTAAGCCATGACAATTAGCTCAAAGGCAAAGTGGTGTATGTTTGTAATGTAAAAACTCAGAAGTACTCAAAAAACACTAGAGATCTCCAAACTCCAAGGCTGGAGGAAAGTGTGGCTGAAACACACATCACTGAAGTGTTGGAAGAAAATCAAGGTGGAGCCACACAGGTGGAGAATGAGAAGGTGACAACCGCGGATAACAATGTGGAAAGGATTTACTGTAGGATTTACTGTAGAAAATCAGTTAAAATGTGACAATACAACAGCATGCGCAAGCAGTACACTTACAGAAAACAAAATTCCAGAGAAAAATGTCAACAAAAAGGACACTAACAAAACACATACAGAGAACACTAAAGGTGTGCTAGAAGGAGCCAATGTGGACGAAGAACCTGATTTGGAGCCGATAGAAATGAATATGGAAGATGAAGGAGATGCCACACAGGGCATTGAGGACAGTGAATATGAGGATGTGGTGACAGACGGTAACGCTGTTGCTGTAAAGAAAAAAAGCACCAAGACCACATCAACATACACACTGGAAGAAATCAATAACTTTCTAGATACAACCTTTGGAGAATCTGTGGAAGTATCTGACCATTTCTCTGATCCAGACAAACTGCAAAAATACAAAAAAGCGCCACTTTAAAACAATTAAGCAAAAAAAAGAGGTTTCTACGAAAAATAGCAAAAATACGTAAAGAGAAAAAAGAGAGGAATAAAAAATGAAGGTCAAACTGGGGTGTCTCTTTCTCTTGCTCTAGCTGTCCTCTCCTCTTCTATCCTCTTTTGCTTCTTTTCCATGGATAAGGTTAAGAGTAGGTACTTTTAATATAAATGGGGGCAGGGATAGAAAGAAAACTGTGGTCATACAATGTATAAAGCAAAAAAAATTAATTTTTTTACAAGAAACACATAGTGATAAAGAAAATATGACAGAATGGGGGATGAGGTGGGAAGACCAACTCTTTTTTTTAGCCATAGATCAAATGTCAGTGCCGGAGTAGCAATTCTCATTTCAAAAAGATTAAAAGCAGACATTAGCAAAAGCATCGAAATAGAACAGGGAAGAGTTTTATTAGTACAAGCGAAAATTGAAGGAAGTAACTTTTTATTTTATTTAATGTTTATGTGCCCAACACAGGAAGTGAGCAAGTGAAAACACTAAATAAGAGACGCAGTAGCACAACACAGCAGGAACCATAATGTAATCATGGGTGGTGACTGGAACTGTACTATAGATTTCACACAGGATAGGAACCCAGAGGAACCACACATACAATCTTCTGTAGCTCTAGGTGAAATAATAAAAGAATGTGGACTTATAGATCCATGGAGGGAAATTAATCAAGGAATAAAACAATATACATGGGTAAAAACAACTGACACAAGAATAAGCGCTGCAAGACTGGACAGATTTTACATTAAAAAAAACAATAGAACAAAAGTTTTAGAGAGTTCTATTTATCCCAGTGGCTTTTCAGACCATCATATAGTCACACTAGATTTCATCTTATCTGTTAATGCAAAGCCCAGATCATACTGGTACTTTAACTCAAAGCTCTTACAAGATCAAAACTTCTGTTTTAAATTTAAAATCTTTTGGGAAGAATGGAGACAAAGGAAAGAAGAGTTCACATCCTTAGGTACATGGTGGGAGGTTGGAAAAGCACAAATCAAAATGTTCTGTCAGCAGTATACAGTACATACAAATAAGAAAATAAAAAGCACTGTTGAATATTTAGAGATGGAGATGAGAAGCATAGAGAATGAAATATTCATTAAAGATGAAAAGGAGAAAATAAACCACCTAGAATTAAAAAAGAAAACACTAAGCTCATTTCTACATGAACAGGCAAAGGGAGCCCTCATAAGAGCACAAATCTGCAATTTCAAAGACATTGATGCCCCGACCTCCTACTTCTTCAGTCTGGAACGAAAAATGAGACAACACAATTAAATGGTACATTTAAAGCATCCTGATGGCAGCATAACCACATCACCCAAGGAAATGAGGAAAATTGCAGTGGACTTTTATAAGGACTTGTACCATGAGGACAACACTGACCCTCAATGCAGAGAGGAACTACTAAAGGAACTCCCAAAACTAACGGAACAACAAGTGGAGGAATTGGAAAAAGACATTCAACATCAAGAACTAACTTCTGCAGTACAGCAACTATCCACGGGAAGAGCACCGGGCATCGATGGACTCCCAGCCGAATTTTACAAACAATTCTGGGAAATAATGGGAGTAGACTTGCATGAGGTCTTCAACTGGTCCATAAACAATGGAAAACTGCCCACTAGTTGTACACGGGCTGTTCTATCACTGCTGCCAAAGAAGGGGGATTTGGGTCTTTTAAAAAACTGGAGACCTGTAGCTCTTCTGTGCACGGACTATAAAATACTCTCAAAATGCCTATCAAACAGACTGAAGGAACACATAGGCACATTAGTGCACACAAGTCAGACCTACTGCGTGCCTGGCCGCACTATAATGGACTACGTATTCACTGTGCGTGACATGATGGAACTATGTGAAATCAACTCTCATGACCTTGGGTTTCTGTCCATAGATCAGGAGAAAGCATTTGATCGAGTGGATCATGCTTACCTTGTTCAACACATTAGATGCCTTTGGGATGGGGGCAAAGTTTAAATCATGGGTTCAACTATTATACTCAGAAGCGTGCATCATGCTTAAAGTTGGGGGAGGACTTAGTTGTCCCTTTAAAATGCAGCGAGGGATCAGGCAGGGATGCCCACTGTCAGGGCAGTTGTATAGCCTGGCTATTGAACCATTTTTACACAAGCTAAGAAAAAACATTTGTGGACTCTCAGAATATGGACTCACAGAAAAACTAGTTGTTTCAGCATATGCAGATGATTTACTAGTCTTCATTAAAAACCAAGAAGACATCAACACTCTCACCAGTACCTTGGCAATGTACCAGTCAGCGTCTTCTGCACATGTTAACTGGAACAAATGTGAAAGTTTTCTCACAGGGCAGTGGCGAGGAAAAGAGATCCCAATACTCCCAGAAAACTTGCAGTGGGAAAAATCTGGACTCAAATATCTAGGAATCTACCTAGGAAAAAAAAGAGTACCAGAGAAACAACTGGGAAGGATTGGTGGAGAAAGTATGCGCAAAGTTGTCCAAATGGACTTGGGTCCTGCCCCAGCTATCTTTCAGGGGGAGAGTACTGGTAGCCAACAACTTGGTCGCCTCGACACTGTGGCACAAGTTCACAGCTCTTGAACCGCCAGAAACAACAGTCAGAGAGATCCAGAGGAGGATAGTGGATTTCTTCTGGAATGGACAACACTGGACACGAGCATCTGTCCTATACCTACCAATACAGGAGGGAGGACAGGGACTGATCGACTTGTTATGTCGAATTAAAACCTTTCGTCTACAGACAGTACAAAGACTGCTCTACAATAACAAAGCAACATGGACTCACAGCCTGTCTACTCCTGCAGAGGGTGGAGGATCTGAAATATGACAAACAACTGTTTGTAATGAACTTAAAGGGGATAAACACATCAAGGACAACAACCTTTTACCAGTCCGTTTTAAAATCATGGTCCTCTACTGAACCAAGAACCCTTATTCAGCAATCCACTGATTTCAGCACAGATCCTGAATTCAGAGAGCCTTCGTCGATCCCTTCAAAGAGCCGGACTTACAAGGCTCGGATACTTAAGGACTGACGGAACATGGAAGTCAACTGCAAAACTAAGAGAAGATACAAAGATCTAGTCCCAGCGATTGTTGCAGAGATTGTTGAGAGAAGTGACTCTAGCACTACCTCTGGAGTTTAAGGAGGCACTAGAAAAGGGCTCTGGAGAGGACTGGCATCATTTCCCACCTCTTTCCATCTCTGCACTCACTGATCAAGCGGGGGTGAATGGAGAAATACTATCCTTCAGGACACCTCGTCTATCGACCTTTGAAAATGCTACGAAAGATTCTTTGTATGCAGTAAGCGTGAAGGTCACCCATCAGAACCATCTGGCCGGTGTGAAAGAGTCGAAGTGGTCGGACCTAATGGCACCAGGCTCTTCCCCACGAGGCTGCTGGAGGTCCCTGTATAAACCCCCTGTGGAGAAACGCACTGCTGATCTGCAGTGGAGGATCGTACATGGAGCCGTGGCCACAAACATACATGTAGCGCACCTGAACAACACCACAGCCACAACATGCCAAACACTGACGGAGAACGGGTAAATTTTTGGCCCCAGGTACTCGGTCACACAGAAAGAAAAGATCTGCCTCCTCAATTGTTTAATAGGCCAGGCAAAACTGGCCACATGGCTCACACGAAAGAACAAAATGAAAAGCAGTGGTACACTGAACCCAGAACTGATGTTCAAAACCTTTTTAAAAGCCAGACTAATGGTTGAATGTGCATATACAAAAATGACACAGATTACAGGACTTCTGTAAGTTTTGGGGACAGGGGAAAATTCTGTGCTATGTTGAAGATGATCTTCTCATTCTAACCTTTTAACACCTTTTAAAACCTTTTAAAAATCCCTTGTGGGGAGAAAATTTTTTTTTCTATTATTTATGTATTTATTTTTTCTCTTTTAAGAAAAGAAAATGAGAAAAGTGTGTATATTTACCTCAATATTTGACTCATGTTTTTTTTTTACTGTGTCTATTTTTTTGTGTCAAAGGAATACTCCTTTTTAATGTTTTAGAATAAAAGAAATTTTAAAGTCAAAAGTCTCTGCCGGGTTTGATTCCCGTATCGGTCATGTGTGTGTGGAGTTTGCATGTTCTCCCCGTGCCTCAGGGGTTTTTTCTCCGGGTTCTCCGGTTTCCCCCGGTCCAAAAACATGCACGGTAGGTTGATTGGCACCTTGGAAAATTGTCCCTAGTGTATGAATGAAGTGTGTGTGTGAATGTGTGTGTGTGTGCCCTGCGATGGGTTGGCATTCCATCCAGGGTGTATCCTGCCTTAATGCCCATAGACGCCTGAGATAGGCACAGGCTCCCCGTGACCCGATGGAAGATCGGATAAAGCGGTAGAAGATGAATGAATGAATGAATGAAGTCTCTGCCGGATGCCTTCACAATCCATTCTGCAGGCACCTCTCTCTCTCTCTCTCTCTCTCTCTCTCTCTCTCTCTCTCTCTGCCGGAAGCCTTCACAATCCATTCTGCAGGCACATCTAACACAGAATAAGTGTTGTTGAAACTGCTGCTTCAACCAATCAGATTTTCAGTTGGTGTCACCAGGGTCCTCTATGACGTCACCCTATTCAGAGCCGTTGATTGGTTAGTCTTGATTGGGTCCAATTTAACTATTATTGTTGCCCCACAATGGCTGAAGTTGAAGAAAAAACAGAGTGGCCATTTTCAAGTCAGACTTTTCAAGAAAAGCCGAACATTGTTAAGAAAGTTTGGACAACTCCGAAGCTCGCCTGTCAAGACCAGGAAGAGGATTTGTCCGCCTATTTCACGTTACCAACTGGTTTTGAGAAAAGAGAGGAGGATGGATTTTGTTTACAAACAATCTGACTTTTTGGTGAGTAAAATGCTGCTGTTTCCTAAATAATATTGCAAGTTTATTATTGATGTTTCTTATGTGGGTCATGGCTCGAGCTGCTGTAGAATACATGTTTGGAGCTGCCGTAGTTCGCCCCTGGTTTGTTTATTCCGTACAGGCATTTATTGTGTCTACCGCAATGGCAATGGCCCTTTATACTGAATTTCTGCATATTAAGATGTTTTTTATAACCATCAATTCAGACGGAGCACTACTGAAGGCCTAGGTGTGAAATGCATGGTCCGCTACTGATTTTTTTCTTCTTGAGTGCAATTTTATTCTTGAGTGTAATTCTTGCTGAGACTTGTGATCTCAATTCCCATGTTGAAAAATCAGGATTCACATTTTAGCAAGGGTCGTGCAGCTCTACTAGGAAAGAAATAACACATGTGGCTTTATTTTTGTCTGAAGAATGCATCATTCTTTCATCATTCCTTTATTTTGCTTACACCGGGCTGTGATAAATCGGATTTGTAAAAGGAACTAGGATTTATTTCTCCAAAATGATTAAAATGAAATGTCAGTCTAGTCCTGGCTTTCATCATCCTATAATGTGAGTCATTGGAATGCAATTAATGCAATTTGTGCATCTTATGTCTCTTTAGCACCACCTGCAGTAACGGAGCGCTGTTTGTGAGTTGCAGGGGTTTGTTCTTGATGTACATTGTTGGCTCAGTGTTCTTTTTATTCCCCAGTGTAATATAGGTTTATGGATTTTGTTGGATCTTGTGGAAATGACAAATGCATGTAATATTTTTTTAAAATGATAAATATCTGTGACATACCGCCTGTTGGCCAGCAGGTGGCAAAAAGAGACACGAGTTCTCTCTCTCTCTCTCTCTCTCTCTCTCTCTCTCTCTCTCTCTCTCTCTCTCTCACACACACACTGAGCTCTCCAGGAGATGACAGGATCTGAGCTCACTGTGCTGTGCATCCCAACGGTGTATTTTGCGGCACACTGCTGAGATCCTCTGTGCATACGTGTGCGCTTGTGTATGTGTTTGTGTGTGCTTCAACCACCACCTCCTCCTCCTCCATCACCTCCTCCTCTCTTCCTCTCCTCCACTCTGCTGCCAGCATCATCCCGCGCTCCATCAGGGTTGGGGGGGGGGTGTGTTTATGGTAAGCGCCCTGCCCTTCTCTCTCTCTCTCTCTCTCTCTCTCTCTCTCTCTCTCTCTCTCTCTCTCTCTCTCTCTCTCTCTCTCTCTCTCTCTCTCATTCCTACTAAAATCATCCACTCTCCAACTCCTCCTTTGACAATTCTCCTTGCTATTCTATCCTCTTTCCTCCTGGCTGTGGTTCTTTCTTGATGAATCATTGTCCCTTGGATCAGCTGTGAATCCGCCTGTGCTTGCAGTTGCATCCATCCTCTGTGCCTTTGCAGAAGCAGGGCAGAAAAAGATGAGCTGAATGATGATATAAGAGAGCAATGAGAGGAGAACAGGGGGATGCTGAAACGTTCGTATGAAGCTCTGGGCATGACAGCACATCCGTTCTTGTTTCAGAGCGTGTGCTACCACTCACTGAGGATGACTGGGGATCCGGCTGCAGCACACAGATTGAAAACGCAGCACAAACAGGACCCTGATCTGCAGGTTGGTGTTATTGCGTTCTCTGGATGCCTTCAAGCAGAATATTATATATATATATATATATATATATATATATATATATATATATATATATATATATATATATATATATATATAAAATAAATATCTACAGCTAAAAAAGATCATATGCATTTTCACATGACACAGAGATGTAGCTTACCTGTTAACGATCTCGATTACGGCCTGCAGGACTGCAAGCTGATGCCGCACGCAGGGAATATTTTCTATCAGATACTGTTAAGCTGCAACAGCTTGGTAAATACATTTCACAGCAGTAATGCTCCAACTGTTGTGGTTTATTTATAGACTCGAATGAGCCTGGTTTGTGTTGCTGAAGGCTGTTTCTCTTCAGCTAGCTTGTCTGCTTTTAATCTGATCAATTTCCTGGTCAAGATTTGCATTTGCAATTTTTCTTCTTCTTTTTTTGACCACTGATGCCTTATTTATTTATTTCTTTGTTTGTTTATTTATTATAATCATAATGTTGGCATGCTGTAAAATTGCAGAAATAATTTGATTTTAATTAGTGACTGAATCAAATTATTTCTGCAATTTTACAGCATGCCAACATCAGGATTATAATAAACATTTTTAACATGATAATAAATCATAAAATACAATTAACATAATCTATTCTTATAAATCTAATCATATGTTTTACATTAAGGCTGTATAAAGAGGTGTAACGAAGACGTTTTATTTTTCTAAAATGAGTCTTTGGAGTATTGATTTGAGCTCATTTGTAATTTTGAAGATAAAAAAGAAATAAGTTTTAAAAATAGACAACAATTTGACTTGGATAAAGAATTAGTTTGTACGCTCAAGTATATTTGCTGTTCAAAGTTATTTGACAAATACAAAACTGTAGCTTCTGATATATCCCTCAAAGTTCATATACTTTTGCCACTTTTTAAAAAAATATATATTATAAAATATAAACTTCTTTTGTTTAAATATAGAATATTTCATACATCATCCATCATCTGGACCACAACAGAAACATTTTGTTGCATTTATTTCTTTGTTATCTTAATGAATTCACAAATTTATTCAATTTATTATTTCAGTACGCAGATTGTTTACACTTTATCTTGGTATTACTTGTAAAACCGTAGTCTGATTTAACATGAATGTACACCTGAAAAACTACCATATACATCATCATAAAAGTAATCCCAGGTCCAACCTAAAGTGCCTGCTAATGCACGTCGTCCATCATCATTATGAATGAATCCGAATGGCAAGCTCCATGATCACATGATCAGTGACCCACCCCAGGCTCTGAGGGGTTAATAAATCAACACCCGCTCAGTTAGAGATGGGTGTTCACAAATGTTACTCATAAGTACAGCGTGTCTGAAGCTATTATTATGAATTATGAATGACAAGTACACCACAAATACCCTCACTAATGCATGTTCGAGCAAAACATGCTGAGTCACAGCGCTTACAGGTGATTAAAGGGTTAAATCACTCTCTTGTGCCCAAATTGTCTCATACAGACTAGCACTAATCCGACAATCCGTGCCGCTTTGGGAATTCTCTCGCTGTTTATCTTGAGGTTTCTGTGGAAACACTTGTATTGCGCCCTGGTAATTTCAAGCCTTTGCATAATTTGAATGGTGAGACTCTTTTTTTTTTTTTAATGTAATTCAGTCTGTGACTAGCTGTACATATGTATTACTATATTTCACAGTCATCCTCTGCTTTTTCCCTCGCAGGGACATTTACATCTATTCAGTACACTAAGCAGTTTTTGTCCTACTTTGATTAAAAATCCTTATGTTTGTTTTAAAAGTCATGTTTAAAGGAAAACCTTACTTTGTTATAGCAATGTTCCACCTGGTCTTTAAAAATCCATACAATCTAAGTATATGACTTTAAATTGTATAGATTAGAGGATTAACATGCAGTTATTCAATTCTGTAGATAAACCTTTTACTGGCTAAAACTACATGAAGGACCTGTAGGTCTTAGAATGAGAGTCTTACCAAACTTACCAAAGCAAAATAACAATTAAATCACAGTTGCATTCACTTCTCCAAAGGTTTTACTACATCTTTCCGAAACTACCATGCTTTTACTTATGAGAAGAAACAATCATTAGTACATTTTACTAAATGGGACAATTGGCAAAAGCCTTTGTCCAGAACAGCTTGCATTTAATTCATTTATTTTTTACAGCTAAGCAATGAAAGGTTCCGCCCAAAGTGATGGGATATGTACTAACATTTGTACTAACGTCAATCAAACAGTGAGAAACATGGTATTTACATAATATACAGTAAGTGTGACTAAAATACTTGTGGGAAAAAATGCACAGAGGTATAATTAAAATTCAAACATATTATAGTGCTAGATGTGATGTTTTGTACTAAATATATTGTGATCAATGAGTCTACACCAGGGATCACCAACCTTTTTGTAACTGAGAGCTACTACATGGACACCGAGTCATATAAAGGGCTACCAGTTTGAAATACTCCTCTGAAATAACAAATTTACCTTTAGTTATATATTATTATTATTATTAATGATACTCATTTATCTATGTGAATACACTTGTGATTTTTGACAGTGACTATCAACAACGAATTAACTACATTTTACATTATAGACGCATCTCACTGATGAGTTGTGCACTTTTTATAGCAAGCCTGAGAGCTACTCATGTGCTCCTTGGGGGCTACCTGGTGCCCACGGGCACCACGTTGGTGACCCCTGGTCTACACTATGTATATCTTGTACATGGCATCCATAAAGCCATTCGCAATATGTGAAGCAAATATGTCTTTTCTAAATATGTTAAGTAAAATGTACCAAAACGCAATAAATCTGCTGAGAAAACGTGTGGAGCGTAAGAGTGATTTAAATTCATGACCTTTTAATCAAAAGTTCAATTACTGAGCTTCTGTTTCCCCAGTCATACAATCTTTTTGAATTCTAAAGCTTGCATTTCTCCAATCATAAAAAAGTCAAATAATAGAAAAAAATACCATTGTGTCTTAACAAGCCCAACTAAGTGTGTCTTTGGTATTTAGTGTTTGTTAAACTGTTAAACTGTTCAATTTCAGCTTCTTTTCTTTAATTGAGCTGTAGGTCTTTCTTCAGACTGATGCCCGGAGGTATTTCCTATTGTATATACATATGTGCTTTGGGCAGTTAGAAATTTTATCCCAAAGTAATATTCATTAAAAAAAGTGACGTATAATAAATATATATTAATATATAATATATAATAAATATGGGGGCACGGTGGCTTAGTGGTTAGCACGTTCGCCTCACACCGCCAGGGTCCGGGTTCGATTCCCGTCTCGGCCATGTGTGTGTGGAGTTTGCATGTTCTCCCCGTGCCTCCGGGGTTTTTTCTCCGGGTTCTCCGGTTTCCTCCCGGTCCAAAAACATGCACGGTAGGTTGATTGGCACCTTGGAAAATTGTCCCTATTGTGTGAAGGTGAGAGTGTGTGTCTGTGCCCTGCGATGGGTTGGCATTCCATCCAGGGTGTATCCTGCCTTAATGCCCATAGACGCCTGAGATAGACACAGGCTCCCCGTGACCCGAGGGAAGATCGGATAAAGCGGTAGAAGATTAATGAATGAATTAATGAATGAATATAATAAATATGCTTAAGAGCTGCTCTTTAACACTCTTTAACACTAAAGTAATAATGGTTCAAGAAAAAGCTTAGCATCTCTTTTGTCCAAACTTTACACGCAATGTCCAGCTTTTCTTGAAAAGCTCATCTTGATAATGAGCCTTGCAAGTGAATTTCTAATCAAATCAATTTGTTCTCATTTTTCATCCATTGTGAAATGGAAAAAAAGCTACATAATCCACATGTTTAATATCCACATGTTGCAGTTTGCTACAGATGTACCAGCTCTGACTAGTGTACTTTCTGACCATCCATCAAAGTAGCTGAAAATGTCAAGGTTATCGGACAATGGATAGATGGACATGTTTTGATTCGGAAGGGGAAGGTGTTCATTTAGTGGTTAGGGCATTGGACTTCATGAGTTCTAATCCCAGCCACCCCTCTCCTGGCCCCCTGAGCAAAACCCCTTAAATCCATGGCTGTAGATTTTAAGATTATTGTAAGATAAATGTAAATCGCTCTGGATTAGGGCGTAAATGTAACGAAGGCTTCACGCCAGGTTCCTTTAACCCTGGCAGCACGTGATGGGTGAAAAATGATTGTCTTATATAAATTGACTTTACTTGAAGTACAGCATGTCAGAGAAAAGCTATGAAATCATGAGAATAGACTGCTGTGAATAATCGAATACATATTCATGGGGGCGGGGTCTAGATTGGTTATACTGTAAATATAATAATAAACGCGAATCCACTGTGTACTCGTATACAACTTTATTAGCAGGTTTCTCATAACATTGCACCAACATAACACGAGTATATCATCAAAGACTCTAGTAACTTCCTCCTTGCACACTAAGTAAATAATTAAAAAATGTATGTGGATAAATAAATGACAAGAACTAAGTGACCAAGATGTAACTGAGAGAATATGGTCATTTTTCAAAATAAAAGATTTTTCAAAATAAAAGATTGTTCAGTCTCAGATAATAAAGAAAACGGAAATAATGAATAATTTGTTGTCTGGTCTGGTACCAAGTGATGCACGTACCAGTACCAATCCGTGTCCCGGGGGTTGGGGACTACTGCTCTGGAGTATTCAAAAGGCAGAATATAAGGCGGAATTTTTTTTTAGTCAATAACCTGAGATATGATCGATATGAATCAATGCAAAGCATCACTAAAACATAATCTCCTTTCACAGTGAGCATTCTGATGTTTCTAATGACCTGCACTGCAGTCTTAGCCAAAAATATCAAGGCTACATTGAAGTTGTGCGTCAGTAGTGCTCTTTCACATTTTAAAGTGACTTCCTGTTTTCCAAGATAGCACAAAACTGCAATTAGACCAGTTTCACAGTTTTGCTAGAGACACATAGTGAAGTGTCAGGAATAATTTGCTGCCAGAATGTAAGAGCTCATGAATGCAGATGACAGAAATGGCGAACAATCGAAAAATCTAGCTGCAAAAGATTGGGCTGCAAGCCAGGAGTTTTTACTGTTGTACACTCTTACGAGGAATACATTTAAAAACGATTCCCTGACACACATATACACACACGCACATGCACTCACACACACACACACACACACACACACACACACACACATACACACATATGCTGTAATTTCCCCCCAATCTGCTGCAGTTCGTTCTATAAAAAGCTGCATTTACATTAAAACAAATCTATTTAGTTTTCTATATCTATATTTAAATCTAGATCTATTTTTCCCCTATTTTTTTACCTCATTTTCCTCAATGCAGTAGAGGTTGCATGGTGTAGGATTGTGGAAAATTCATGGCCCTCCTACTGAAAATTTTCTAATACAGTGTTACCTCGGCTTACGAGTTCAATTCGTTAACTCGTTAGTCGAAAAGCTCTTATGTTGGAAGGAATTTCCCTGTAAGAAATAATCTAAATTTGGATAATTCATTCAAGGCGAGCAAAAATATTACTTTTATAACTCATATTCACTAATGTTATTTAATAATAGCATTTGATAATTGTGCCTTCATATCTAAAATAGGAAAACTCTGAGAAGAGTGGATGCTGGCGCACTTAACATTTCCGCACCAAATAATTATACAGCATTGTAAGAATGTAATACACAAGATGTACTATGGTAAAGTTTGTACAGTACAGTGTATGTAATACTGTTCAGTAATGAATATTAATGAAACACATACACAGAGTAAGAGACAATATTATGACAAGTCTCTCACTATGAACTAAATGGGAACAGAGGGGTTATAACTGACTGCCTGAGTGAGTGGCACACTACTGGTGGGGGGCGTGGAATTTCAGCCTGGCAAATTTGTATCACTCATACCCCGAAATTTTGCTCGTAAGACGGTACAAATATTCTAACGACTCGTAAACTGAATTGCTCATATACTGGTTACACTCGTAAGCCGAGGCTCCACTGTATGTGGATTTACTACTATAAATTGCTCCATGAAGGAGATGAATGGATGCCTGTACGAACAAATGAAAGTTGTGATATCTTGATATCTTAAGATAAACGGAATACTGAACAGTCCTGTACAGTAACGGTTAGTTAAACACCTTTACTATGACTAGGGTAAAATGCTTACTGCAGTGGTTCTCAAATAGTGGCCGCGATGACGAGTGGATGCACGTGACTCTGGGGATTATGCTTTTTTTTGCCATACTAGAATAAAGTATAATTGCACATACACTATACTGGGTGGCAGTAATGTTTTAATTTTCCATCATCATTTTTTTGTTATTGAGTATGCACAAAAAAAAAAATTGCGGGGGAGTAATATGATGAAAAAATATGGATAAGCCTATGTATTGGGAGACATAATTGAGTAGTACAGGCATACTGAGAATTAATGAATGTGAGAACTTCTGATGATACATTAACAACAATGTCTAATATGGTGTCACAACATGGATATTTACAAGATGATACCCTGAAGCCTGAGTCTCATGATTTTTACCTCCTTAGTTTAGTTCCTACAGAAAGATACATGAAATACAGAACATGTCTCAAATGCTGTACTGGCAAAAGAGGAAAATGTTTAGTCTTCGTTTTAGTGTATTTTAACTACCACAGTAATTCTGTTCTCCATTTTATTATAGACCACTATCTTCCTTTCCTTTTTGCTTGTATTTCACATTCAGCTACACACTTAAAACTCTACATCAGGCATAATCGTCCTCTAAAGCCGTCTCAGGCAAATTGCCCAGATATGAGCTTGACTACAACGTTTATAGCTGCAGTTTTCAGAATCTCTCATCCCTACTGCTTAGGGAAATGTTGCATGCAGATAAGATTAGGCAAAAGTTTTAAGTAAACGTCAGTCGTGCTGAAGAGAAAACATACAGACTCGCACATTTTCACTCCTGAGCGAACAAACTGTAATTATGGCGAATATGATGCAAAAAAGCAAGACATACTGCATTCACAGTATAAGGAAAAAAGTTATTTCATCCCATTACAAATTGTTTACTAAAGAAAATAAATGATATTTGTGGGAGAGCTGGATTTGGGTACCCGGAAAAAACGAGAAAACCATGGGATCAGGTTAATTTTGTTCTTTTATTATTATTATTTATTCACATCCTCTTTCAGTGCACACACTCAAGTCACTCTTGTGCCCTGTGTGTCGCACGCCAGGCTTCCTTCATCCCACTTCTTTTATCCTCCTACTGAAAGAGAAGAAAGCTTGGTTAGCTGAAGTGAACACAGGTGCGAGCTTCCTAGCGCTCGTCTCTGCCGACAAACCAGCGCTTGGCCACGCCCTCTCTGAAGCAAAATTACATTCGCTTTATATAGAAGTATAGAAGTGCTTCCTTTCCTGGATTCTGAAATACTCACCGAGAGACTACAGAGAAATTGCTATTTTAGACAAAAACATCATTCTCAATTCAAAAAGGCAATTAGTAATGGCAAAATAAACACAATAGCAGAATTCAATAGCAAGCCTTAAGTGGTGGTGTTTAATCCATTTCCAGGGTTATTGTGACGTGGAAAAAAAATACCTTCAAGTACATTATCTATTGTTGACATTATGCATTGAATTCCATAAATACAATTTCATTAACAGAACAATTGTCCATAACTAAGAAATAGGCAAGATGTGTTCCATTGGGAGAACATATGTTTGAAGCAAATGAACATTATTGGGGTGCCGAGAGCTGTGTGGGTGCCACAGCTTGTTAAGATGTAGCTTATGATTTTGTTTTTCAAAAGAAGTCCCATTTCTGGGTTGAAAGTAAAGGCATCACGTGTATTGAAACAGCATGGAGTCATATGGCAGTCTGAGCCGAATGGGCTTCAAGGGGATTTGAGTCCAGTGTTGCTTATTATGACTTTCCCCACTGAGCTGTTAGACGGATTATATTTCTTCTTAACAAAGTATGATTCACTAAATACTGTGGCCTATTTTTTTTTTCAAGAGATGCACAACATTTTCCCTGTTATTCACGACATATTTGTTCACGTAAAACTATTGAAATCTTTTTTTTAATGATAATACATAACAAATGATCCAATTGTGCTTTTAGTGCAGCGTCCATATGGATGATATATTTTAATATCCATAATAGCTGTTTTATCGTTCCTCAATGCTTAACAGAGGAGAAGCAATGTATTTGGTCACAGATATACTTGTTGTTCCCCAAGAAAACCATAATGCATGGAAAACTGGGGTCCTTTTATTACATTAATATTGGTGCATTTATATTTATACTTATTAACATTCTGTTATTTGTCTCCTGATAAATGTTACATAAACTACAAAAAACTTTTTTATTGCATCAGTTGTGTTTTTTCTCTCTTGATGTTTATTATTAGGTTTAGATCTTGTGATGCGGTTGCGATGCAGTTCTCACAATGAGTAGGCTGTGCAGCACGGGTGTATAGCCATTATAAACTATTGTTCACATTTTACAGTCCTAAACAATACATTTTCTCTAAGCACATGCTGTTCATATAATTAATCATACTGTGGATTCCGGTAGAAATGCTGAAACTAAAAGTAGGCCTCGCTGAAGACTGATCAGGCCAACGGATTTTATTGTACTGAACTAATTTACTGCTATGTGTTTGTCACGGAGTAAATCAAGAGGCTGCACAAACATAAATCACACATGCTGGAAAAGGCGGGCATTTATCATGTCAGATATCAAGCACTCATGAAAATACCCATTTGCCAAAAAGTGATATAATTGTAATGTAGAAGATTTGCTGCTTGTATTGTGAAAGCATGCAAAAATATGAAATATGAAATTGTTAAAAAAAAAAAAGTTCAATGGAAGAAGAGCTGAGTTTTGCTTTTCATTCATTCATGTTGTTTCATAGTTCATTGGATTTAGTTTTAATGTTTAATGTTTTTAGTGCCAGCAGTGTGAAAGACATTTAAGGAACAAAAATTGAATCAGAAATAGCTTTCTCTTACTAATATAGTGCACTATTTACAGTAACTATCAGGGCAGGCCTCCAGTGCCAGCGAGGTCTTCTCTGCAGACCTAAATACTATCAGAATCACTGACTTACATTTTAATATATGGTTTAATATATGTAAATTATATGTAAATATGTAAAATGTGGTGTTGCATCTGATGTGTATATATTTAGATACCTATTTTCTAGCTGTTTGTTCATTCCACAGGCCATTTTCAAAACCAACTTTTCACAGAAAAATAGACTTTGTGAGTAAAAATTCAGCCAAAACAGTTCAAAACAATTAACGGTAGTTAAGCTGTTTCATGCATTTATACTAACACACAATTTGCCTTAATTTCAAATCCCCAGAAATGCATTGTATGAATGAACCTTAATGCACGGAAGAAATGTGCAAAAAATGGTTATTTTACAAGGTTTCCATTGTGAAAGGAGACTTGTGTTAGATTTGTGTTAATCTGGTTTCTTGCTTTATTAATGCATAAAATGGTTATATGGTTTCTCTAACCATGGTGTCATGGTAGTATTAAATGATGGATTGATTCAGGTCTGAAGGTCTTGGTGTGAAATGCACTGCTCATCACCGGTATCATTAGTATTTAGTGTATAAAATAATTTCCTGCAAATAAACTGTAAATACATACATCTCAAGTCCTGGACTGTTACAACCAAGCAGGCAATGAGTTCTTTTTAGGATGATGTACATATTAGACATATTGGAGGGAGGGGGTAGCTCAGTGGTCTAAGGCGCTGGGCTGCTGATCGGAAGATCCGGGTTCGAGCCCCGGTATGACCAAGCTGTCACCCTTGGGTCCTTGAGCAAAACCCTTAACCCTCTGTGCTCCAGGGGCGCCGTATCATGGCTGACCCTGCGCTCTGACCCCAGCTACCAACATCAAGCTGGGATATGCGAAGAAAAGAATTTCACTGTTCTGTAATGTATATGTGACAAATAAAGGATTATTATTATTATTATTATTATTAAGGTTTTGCTGAGATTTCACCTCTGACCATTTCTCATATTTCATTTTCATTTGTCTTACAATATATATCTAAAACTATAGATACCACCATATGGGGTTCATCCACAGCACATAATTGGTATCCATCAATTGAATAAGATATTTTTGCATGCTTAGTATTACAATTTTCCTTCAGCGTATTAATGCCCCTCAGATGGCATGCCATGTTTAAAGAGGAAGAATTTGTATGTCTTGCACAGAGCTCAGATCTCAACCCTTTTCTATTGAACTGCTTGTCACTAGAACCCGACTCTAGAATGCTCTTTTTGCTAAATAAATCACCACAGCCTTGCTCAAAATCTAGTACAAGATTTAGCAGTATGTACATAAGATTACACTAACAGCAAATGGGTTTCAATCTGAATTGAATTGACATGTTCAATAACATATACATACAACAGTATGTCGTGTACATGTTTAAATGTAATGAAAAGGTTGTAACGTTGACGTACAGCTTGCAGATTTGTTCACAAGCAATTATAAGGAACATAAGCAAAAGGAACATGGGAAATATTCATTCAAGTTGTAGCAGAAGTATCATAAAGGAAATAAACTCTGAGTTAATACTTATGGTTTTGTAATACTTATGGTATATACTGTACATTTGACTGTGTGTTTTACCTTTCATATATTTTTGTGTACCTGAGTGATTTAAATGTGCTAATTTTATTTTAACAACCTCCTTAACAAGAAACCTCCTCCTTAACACATACTAACGCACACTTCTATTCTACAGAGCTATAGCTCTGTACTTAGGACGCATTCTCTATATCTGTGCCAACAACGGAGAGAGCATATGTTTCAGTCTCACTAACGTTCCAGTAAAACGAAGTATTGGCAATTTTACAGTGTCGGATGCTGACAGTATTGAAATTGCGATAAAGTTACACTCTCTAACACTTTCATTAGATTATCTCATTTTCAGGCTCTCTGTTCAACTAGTTACGTAAGAGTTTTTTTTTTTGTTTCCAGAAGCTAATGCTTACGATGTTTTAATGGGGCCACTGACATTAAAGTGTTTTATTACTGCATACATCAAGAAAATAATCATGCCATGAAATCTGAAGCCTTTTATTAGTTTCTCATGTGCAGTTATTCAGTGATGTATGGCACTTGTTTTATAAAAGTTCAAGAGTGCTAATGGTGGGTAATGTTTGCTAAATGTTTTAGATTAATGGTGCAAATAATACAAAAAAATGTTATAATATCTTGAATATTTCACATTCAAGATCCTTCAGTGTTTTTCATCCCCATTAAAGGTAGACACTAAAGGTGTGATTTTGATAATCTCTTCTATAAATATAAATGCTCAAGTATACATATATATATATATACACACATACACACACACACACACACACACACACACACACACACACACACACACACACTATATATATATATATATATACTATATATAAAAAAATATTTGAAAACTGCTGTAAACAAAGAATGCTTCCAGAAATAGAAGTAATGATTTTTTTTTGTCCATTTACAAAATGCAAAGTGAGCAAACAAATGAAAAATCTAACTAGAAGTAGCGGAAGTGATGAAAGTAAATTATTAACTTCTATTTTTGAAAGCATTCATTGTTTACAGCATGTTTACTTGCCTAATACTTTTATATAGTATAATAGTATAATAATATATAGTATTTTTATACTATTATAATGTTATTTCTACAAAAAAAAGTCAAATAAAATAATGTTTCCATGCTAATCTTGCTGACAGTGACATGATTAAGAACCTTGTTGATGTCGCTCTATTGTTCTTACTTTATACAACTGGTTTTACCCATATTTCTCAAAGATTCTACATTGATTCTTGCAATCATCCCACAGGTTTATTTATCTGGTTAAGCTCTTACCTTTGATCCAACTTCTCCCTGAGTAGCTCATCTGTGTGTAGGTTTTATGATGAGGAGGCTATCTATTACCGACTATACTGTGTTTTTCCCCTGCAAATATAGTTTGCACAGCATTGCGGTGTGTTTTGTTTAGAGATGATGTTGTGCCAGATTGAAAATCAATCACACCTGGGGGTAAAACCAGTATACATGGAGGATATTGATTTTTTTTTTTTCAGTTTACAACACAAGGACGGTGAAAAACCCAAACTCTCATTACATTGCATTCGTGGTGTTTGATCTCCTTCAATGAAACAATTGTTTGGACTTGAATGGATAGAATTTCCAGCTGTTTTGCTTTTGACGTTTATCAGTGTGTTGCAGTTGCATCTCTCTCTTTCTGAAATGCATAAAACTGGCCATTTAATGCTCTGACCATATGCTGACATGGCTGTCATTGGTTATAATAGCTTTTCTGAATGTATATAGCTCAGAGCTCACAAAAGGACCAGTTTTTGGTCATACACATTGTCCTCATATCACAGTCCCAGTTTGTTTAATTTCATGCTTTGTTTTTTTTCTTCAGGCATGATTGCTTTTCTGTTTGTGGTCATTTTCACTGAAAAAGCATTACCCAGTAAAGGGTGTAATTAAAAGCAACAGCAATGTTGCTTTTATGAACTTTGTTTATTAAGCTCTATCTAAATACAGTTGTGTGTGGGAGAGAAATCTCAGTGAACGCTCCAGTTCTAAGCTCACCTTTTTGCCCCCAGAGAATATTAATGCATGACTGAAAGCCATGCAATAAAAAAGTCAGATGTGTGTAGTGAGGTTTAGCAGCCGAGTGAATAATGATTCAATCCTGTTCCGCCAAACACATTTAATGGAATACTGTGATTTAAAACTACTAGTGGTCTGTTTCCAAAGCTCTTCTGCAAATTCCTCTGCCACCATCCTGAGCCTCTCTTGGTGGAGTAAATTAAATTCTCTGGAAAAGATCACGTCAAAAGACACAAAGTGGAAAAGCTCCGATTTCTGAAAGTTTCTAAGTGACATTAAATGATTAGCATTCACATATGAGATTCCTCTAGGTCAGACCTGCGCATTTTACAGCCCACGGGCCAGATCCGGAACGTTGGCGCTTCCTGCCCTGTATGGCATGCGAGCACTCATTAATAAGAAATAAGAAAAAAATAATAGTGATGCTAGTGATGCTTTGTTGGTAGCACGTCCGCCTCACACCGGGTTCGATTCCCGTCTCGGCCATGTGTGTGTGCAGTTTGTATGTTCTCCCTGTGCCTCAGGGGGTTTTTCTCCGGGTTCTCCGGTTTCCTCCCGGTCCAAAAACATGCACGGTAGGTTGATTGGCACCTTCTAAAATTGTCCCTAGAGTGTGAATGTGTGTGTGATTGTGTGTGTGTGTGTGCCCTGCGATGGGTTGGCATTCCATCCAGGGTGTATCCTGCCTTAATGCCCATAGACGCCTGAGAAAGGCACAGACTCCCCGTGACCCGAGGGAAGAATGGATAAAGCGGTAGAAGATGAATGAATGAATAGTGATGCTTTTGAAACTCCACTACTGGCTTACACCATGCTCGCTATGCTGCTTTTATTTTGTTTCCGTCTGGACGCACATGCAGGTGACATGTACTCCGTACATAACATAACAGCACACGAACTTATTTATTTACAGAGTTTAAGCGAAAAACCGTATGCTTAGTTTGTGATTCACTGGGTCGTTGTGTTCAAGGCATACAATTTAAAGCATTTTGCATTGTTATTTGCTTATACTTGCAAAACAACTACTGAGCATTATATATCTTTTATTGTAAAATAATATCCTTATTCTTTTGATAACTGGTAACGTAATGAAAATGATATAATTTAATTAATATCGAACATAGTTAAACCTCAACTCAGGTTATTGTTGGTTCGGCCATAAAACACTGCTCAGGTTTCTCATGTGGCCCTTTGGATAAAATATTTGCCCATTCCTGCTGTAGGTGTAAACTAATTTATAAAGAGATACATGTTCATGTTGAGTGTGTCATGTGTTTGTGATCTGCAGGTGGGTGGGAAGATGTAGCTGAACACTGAACAGTTTCAAATCGCAATCCTTCACAACCTCAGGTCATCCCTGAGAAGGGTGCGGCCGGCGGAGCGCCACCCACCATGGCCAAGAAAGCATCCGGTGGGCGTGGCAAAGGGGAGAGGGCGGATGCCATGGCAGCTCTGCAGGCAGCCAATGAGGAGCTGAGGGCCAAACTTACAGACATCCAGATCGAGCTGCAGCAGGAGAAGAACAAGGTGAGCAGTGACGAAACGCTCTTTCAGCTTCAGCATGGATTTGTAGTGGGACCTATTTACATCATACATCGCACTCCAGTAAGGACATAACCAGTGCTGGGGTCGTTACTCAAAAAAAAGATTATTTCTTAAAAGATAATTTTTCTCCTCTACTGGCTCATTTATTATTTCTCTTCATCCTCCGCCGATTATTACAGTAGGTAATTCTGTAGAGGGACATTTGAATAAATAAGGAATAAGGATTTACACGGCATAAGGTTTTGTCCTTACTACCATTTTTTCCCTTACATTACTTCTATACGCTAAGTAATTTTGAAACCAGTACTTTTACACTTTTACTTGAGCAAAAAACTTGAGTTTATACTTCAACTTCTGCAGAAGTCTTTTTAAACCCTAGTATCTATACTCTACCTGAGGAATGAATGGGAATACTTTGACACCAGTGACAGTCTCAGGTGTCTTTTTTAACCTTTTTGCATAGCTTTAAAATTTCTTAATATCTCTAGAGGAAGACAATTAGCAGATAGTTCCTTTTTTTCATTTGGTTGGAATGCAATATCTGGTTGCGTCTGTGAGCTGCAGTAGTAAAACACTGTAATTGCTCTATACATTTCTGTATGAAGTTTTTTTATTGTAATTATTCTGAATCCATCTCAATTCCATATATTCCATTCTGTATCTCAATTCAATCGATTTTATTTGCATAATGCTTGCAACTTCAGGCATTGCCTGGTAAAACCCATGTCATGCTTTGCTTTGATAATATGGTAAGACGCATTTTGTTTATATAATGTACAAGAGACACAAATGAGAGGCTGCTGAGGAAAAGATTCCAGTGAAATGTTATAGTAGCAATAATAGCAAATTGCTATAGTGTAAGTGATTATGGGCTTTCATTATTGGTGTCTATCGATTTATACATTTTATTCTATAATCAATAATCACTGATTATTTTTATCTGTTTTATTCTTTAGACAAACAATTGCACTTACATGTAGCCACAATTGAAACCTAGATAATATTGTAATAGTACATGCATTGTACCTTCATTATGCATGTCTCACTTCTGTCTTATCTATATTCATTCTATTGAACCTTCTAATAAGCCATAGCGAGGTTCACTCGCATGCTACTCATAAAATCTCATCGCTATCCCTATGGTGTAGCTATATTTAGACCTACAGCTTTCCCGCACTTTCCTAGACCAGCATTATGCAACATAGTGAATGTGATGCTTTGAAGAGAAGGGTATGTGGAATATTGCCTTCAGATGCTTCTTATCTGTTTGCAATTAAAGAGTTTCTGGCTATGACCTTTGTGAGAAAAGGTGGAAATGATCTGCTTCCAACAGCCTTGTCGTCAAATCATTTAGCATTTCTTGCTGTGCTCTGATTGATGTCTAATGCATGTATTAACTCAGTGAACTATGGTTCAGCTTCAGTCAGTAGGTTGCGTTGTATTTTTGTAATTTCAGACTTATCTCCTAGGTTTGAATATGCCTGGAATTACTACACTCTTTACAAATTCAATTCTTATCGGTTCAAATCAGCAGCCATGGCTGTATACTGGATGTTGACTTGAAAAAAGGTTCCCTGAGGGTTCTTTGTGAGGATTTTGGATGATTAAGGGATTTGAGATTCCTGCAGGTCTTCTACCTGGAACTCGCTCTTTAATGGAGAAACACATTAGACTTCTGCACAGAATGTGTACAGGATCCCACAGGGAGACAAACAGTCAGGTCATTTAGAGAAGCCAATAAGATATTATGATCAAAAGTGTCTACACTGCAAACTATACCATTTTTCAAAAGATGTCAAAACTGTGGCAAACGCATTTTATTTTATATTGAAGTTGTGTAACCAGGTTCCTTTCAAATAAAGTACAGAATAAAATTTAAGTACAGAATAAACGTGTGAATAGGAAATAAAGGGAGTGGGGGAACAAATGCGTTTGTGTGGGTCAGGCCTTGGCATTCATGCAAAGAAATTCAAACCAGGTAATCATTTGAAATGAAAGCTTTTGAGAAAATCTCAATTCAGTGTTGCTCTTTGTGTTTTACAGAATTACATGGAAATTGAACAATTTGGAGATGGTTTCATTGATTGTATGATTGTCATAAAGCTGTATACAATTAAAATGTATTAAATTAATTAATCCTCTGTTAAAAAGCAACTGAGGTGCTGATCAGGAGAAAGGGGTTCATGTCCCAGCCTTCACCAAGCTGCCACTGTTATGCCCTTCAGCAAGGTCCTTAATGTTCTCTGCTCCAGGGCTGCTGGACTGGCTCGCTGCTCCGACCTCAGCCTTCTGACAAATTGGAAAATGCAAATGAATAATGCTCTGTTTCACGTTTGTAAATATGTGCGGCTGGAAATCTGCCTTAAAATTGTATGCCGAGAATCCTACA
Organism: Kryptopterus vitreolus; assembly: GCA_030449085.1. Classification (NCBI taxonomy): domain Eukaryota; kingdom Metazoa; phylum Chordata; class Actinopteri; order Siluriformes; family Siluridae; genus Kryptopterus; species Kryptopterus vitreolus. The sequence continues at coordinate 25,897,575 of JACRUU010000015.1, read as the reverse complement.
CTTTGTTTCAAGATAAATATTTACTTTAAGCAGAAATGACTTTGACTTTAGCTTGAATCCTTGTGGCACTGAGTACATTACACCTACGTAAGGCAGGGTGAAGTAATGAGCTGCAGCAGAAAACAGTCTGACTGCATAGTAATGAAAGCACAAAGCTCACAGTTTTATGGATGTGCTGCTGTCAAACCAGACAGTCAGACTGAGCGGAGCCATTGTGTTCACACTGACAGGAGCTGGAGATGCTGGAGATGCCTCTTCTGTTCCAGGCCTGAATAAACAATGCTCAACATGTATGGTGGTGATGAACGCGGCGCATGCCGCCTTCTGCATGACTCCAGTCATAGCTTGCGATGGCGATGTTTCATTAGCAATGAAAGTTGATTTCATGGTGCCCTTCGAATCTCGAGTAGTTTTTGGCATTTACAGGACATTTGTTTTAAACGTCTTGTAAGATCTGGTAAGAGTTTTGAGTGTTATATTGGCTTTGCAATCTTTTTGCAATTTTATTGTTATTTTTTTTATTGTTACTGTGTTTGCATGTCACTACGCTTGTGGGGGATTCCCTGATCACGGTGAAAATTTGTGTAAAAATGGGTGAGAGTAAGGATATGACAAGGGTCAAATTGTGCCTGTGTAGTCCGATACAACAGACGAGCTGTAGCTCAACTGTAGAGGTTAATATGATGTTGATGATCGATAAGTCAGATCAATATGAGGCCAACATTATTAAGCAGGTAATACTTTTATGCCTGGTCAGTGATAGACATGTGCTTGTTTTTTTTTTCTGACCTTAATTAATCTAATGAATGACTTGGGTCTTTCCTAAGGCTAATAAGCTAGCTCAGACTTGGGTTCTGCTCTCACTGGTGGGGGGCTCCAATTCCTTACTCTGCTACATAGCGTGCAGACCCCGATTACTCTATATAGCTACTTAAAAAATATCCACGCACAGTATCTCGGCAGGCTTTCTTAAATTTGTGTCCCATGTGAACAAAACAAAGGTGTTGTAGGACTCATAGGAGTTTGTCACATATCACACAGTAGTATACGAGAGATGAGAGATTTAAAGGTTCTCGTTTGTGGCTTTATATCCAGAGTGTTTATAACATTCAAAAGAACAATTAGGAGTTGAGCTCCTTCACTGTCATTTTGATTGAACAATTGGTAGGATTATGAGCTACCATTGACATGGGACTTGATATGGATGCATATCAATGACACTGTCTACTCATTAGCACATTAATATGCATTTTACCTTACAGTAGGCTTGGGCAGTGACAAAGTAATTTGTTATAATGTACTTAAGTTGCTTTTATCGCATGTCTGTACATTTATAAAGTATTGGACTTCAAGTAAAAATCAAGAAAAAAAAAGGTTTTACTTCTAAATCAGTATTTTAGCTTGAATCTGTGCGGCACTGAGTACATTATACCTACATTTTGTGAAATCTGTTTTTTCTTCTTTTTTTTTTTAAATTACTTGTTTTGATCGCTGCCTGGTGATTTCTACTTAGCACAAACATACAGTACAGCAGTAAGCAGAACATTTAGAGTGTAATAAATGATAACTTACCACTACAACAGTTTTTATGCAGTAGTTAAAAAAGTTTTGGGGCTCATGATAATTTGAAATGATATCAATCAGCGTTTGACTCATTAATATCATTCTAGTAATAGATTGATGTTCTAAGAGACTCTGGAGCCTTTTTTTGTATATGAACTGAGTTGATTCAGCCAGAGTCTTGTGAAAAAAAAATTATAATAGGAACATTATAACCCTAATAAATCATAGCTCTTAAGTACATATGAAGGCAAATTCTTTTGTACTTTTGCTCAAGTGAATGTGTAAAGGGAGCATTTTTACTTTTACTGGATAACAATTTTACTGAGTCTATCTCTTGTTTTATTCAAGTACATGTACTTTATCCACCACTTCTAGTCTCCCACAAGCCTCAGGTTCAGATTTAGGCTCAGGTTCAGGACTAGGTTTATTTTCGTGACCTTTTCATGTTGCTTAATGTTTCGTTTGCATGGTATTTGTATTGCATCCACTTATCCACATGTTACACAACAACAATTCACAGTAGTGTAGAAAAATGATTACTGCTGAAATAATGTTTGTGTGTGTGTGTGTGTATATGTGTGTGTGCGTGCGCTAGTGTACTAAGCACACAGCTTTTTTTACACTCCCAATAAGCTCATTTAGTTAACATCGATTTATTTAGTCATTTTGTTCTTCATTTACTGTATAATTCTACTGCATTTCTCACACTTATTTGTAATGAATGATTTTAACCCTGATGTTCGATCCTCTTTTACAGGTGAGTAAGCTGGAGAGGGAGAAGATGCAGGAGGTGCGTCACGAGCAGCATAAGTCTGCAGCGGCGGTCAGCGAGCTGCGGGCCAAACTACACGAGGAGAAGCTGCGCGAGCTGCACTCTGTTCGGGAAACACTGCTGCGCCAGCACGAGTCTGAGCTGCTACGGGTCATTAAAATCAAAGACGGCGAAATCCAGAGACTGCAGGCCCTCGTGAACGCGCTCCGAGACGGTTCTACAGACAAGGTGGAGATCTTAGAGGAAGAGTTTTCACCTACAATACACCATGTAATGTTTATATACTGACTGTTAAATAGAAAGCAAGATTGAATATTATAACAACCAGTGAAAATGGTTTTACCACTGACATTTTTTTATATTGATAATTAATTTAATATGCCACTACACGACGCTGGGGTTTATTGAGGTTTATAGTTAGATATCCATGTAATCCAAAAGATCTTTCCTCCTTCTATTGAAAAACATTTCTATTAAAATAAAAATACTATAAATAAATTTTTCCATTCGTATTTTTAAACACTCCATTTTCCACGCAACAAATCATAAAAAATATTGGTATGTTATAACACTATACTGTATAAAAAGTATTGTCATTACTGATTGAGTAAAAATTACTTGTTAATCATTAATAGGAATGGAATTTTTACTGAAAATCTGGGCCTGTAATACTGGGCCCTTGAGCAAGGCCCTTGAACCTCAATTGTTCAGTTGTCAAAATGGCATATAAAGTGGATTTATGAAATAGAGAAATAAAGCATTTGTATAATGGTTTGGTCAGTTATAAGAACCAACTAAGACTTTATTATTATTTTTTATTATTTCATTGGAATAAAGAAATTAATTGAGACAAACTAGCAAACATAAAACACATTTCATACTAAACCCACAAACCAGAAATCTTTTTTTGAAAATGTATGTGGATACAATTTGTTTTGTTGAATTATTAATTGATACAGACTTAAAATCACTTTTGAACGATACTGTGAATAAGAAAGTCTTCTAAATGTTATAAATGGAAGTAAAAATAACAGTAATTGATACTTGCAATGTGCAGGTGAAATCAGCTCTGATGGTGGAGGTTCGGGAAGAGGCACGTCGGGGCTTTGAGTCCGAACGCTCACGTCTGCAGCAGGAGATCTCCGAGCTGAAGGGGGTGAAGCGTCAGATGGAGGAGGCATTGAACGTAGCCCTGCAGGCCGACAAGATCAAAGCCGCCGAGATCCGCAGCGTATACCACCTCCACCAAGAGGAAATCAACCGCATCAAGAAGGAGTGTGAGAGGGAGATCCGCAGACTGGTGCGTGCTGCTATTACTCTCTTCTCCCTACAGTCTGTTTTACATGACCAGAATTATACTTATACACTTAAACTCTGTCTTCTGGCATGCATCAAATCTCAACAACACGCCGTGCGGTTTTACTTTATGGAAGTCGTGTGCAGGTCAAATGACACCAGGTTGCTGAGTGCATCTCTCAGTTGAATTTTTCTTAATAGATTTCATAATTGTATTCTCTAAGGCCTATTTTTACCTGCTGGTTTCAGGTGTCTTGAGTATTAGGATATGTTTACCGGGTTAATTTTTATCCTTGTCACAATGCCAATGAGAAATAATATTAGTAAATGGCTCTATGTGGGGATAAAAACAGCTGAAATATTTTGAATGGCATTGTATTGCATTACAAATTCCAACATGTCAAAATGATTTTATAATATAGATGGATGGATGGATGGATGGATGGATGGATACAGTAGATGGATAGAACAAACTTTATTGTCAATTCATAGTACAGGTACACATAACAGAATTCAGTTTAGCATCCAACGTAACTGCAAATAGCAATAGTGCAAATTGTGGAGGGTGAATAAATATGCAATTTAATATAGTACAGTATATATAGTAGTGTGTGCATGTGTGTGTGTGTGCATGTGAGTGTAAGAATGGTTCCAAACTTATTTAAGCCAGTTGTTATACAGGTATAAGTGCATTCTAAATCATATTTGACTACTCCAAAGCAAAAGCATCTTCCTGACATGTTACTTTGCATAAAAATCATCTATTACTGAGACAAACAGTAAACTGATAGAGGTTGTCGTGTAAAACTATATAGTTAATATCTAGACAAAATGTACGCATAACCCGATCCACACAGGATATGTTGTTCTCTACATCTGTGTTGATACCACAGTGGTGTGGTTGGAAAGGTGCCACAAAATGTTGGCTCTGCAGGAAAAGATTGTACAGTATATACATTTACAGCATTTATCCAGAGCGACTTACAACTGAGCAATTGAGGGTTAAGGGCCTTGCTCAAGGGCCCACTAGTGGTAGCTTGGTGGTGGTGGGGTTTGGTGGTCAGTGTAGTAGTAGAGCAGTACAGCCATGTGTCTGTCTACTACTGGTCATTCTTTCCCAATAACATCTATTCGGTATAGATCAGTTTAAAGTGTTATTTCTTCAGCTCTCTTAAAAGTGGACATTCATAGCTATAGGGAAATAAATCCAGTCAGAATGTTTTACATTTAAAGGAATGTTTTAAACCTTTAAATTTAGAAATGCATCATTTTGTCCCAAGTTTCTCCCATGTAAAACTCGAGACCACCGAAAGCTATTAACGCTCAGGACCAGGCAGCAATGTGAAAAGTAAAGTGGTATAAATACAGTGATATAAATACAGTGGTTAAAACAAGGAAAGGTGAGGAAAACAAATTATGCAGGCTATGCAGAGGATGTTGCAGTGGTGTTCAGCAGATTTGAATGACATCAGCCTCCTTGAGATCAGTGCCACCCAGAGCTTGGAGAGAGAGAGAGAGAGAGAGAGAGAGAGAGAGAGAGAGAGAGAGAGAGAGAGAGAGATAGTAGTGCTGGAAAGATTGGATCATTTAAGTGACTTTAGTGAAACTTTATTTTGAGTCATTTAGTTTATTTAGTTCTTTTGAGCAGAATTAAAATAAAATTATACATTTTCAATAAGCAGATCTACATAGAAATATCTGCGTACAAGAAAATTGACTGTACAGTAGTTCTAGGCCAAAGTATGATAAACCGAATCAGTAGCTAATCTCATGTATATTCAGATACAGAAAATGACTTAGGTCTGAAGACTCGTGATATGAACCACTCATTTCTGTTTCTTGTGTAATGCATTGCATAGCATGTATGGGAGTCGCATGATACAAGAACTCGGACCCGGACTGGAAGAATCAAGTGGGGAAGCATTCATTTCCTGTACACAACCTACAGAGATTTTGCTATGCTTTAATCATGCGTATGCAGTAGAAAATGAATGAATCACTCTTTGAGACAAATCGTTCTTCTGAGTCACATGAAAGACCTTCATATATGACCATCACTAATGGCTACATCAGGCGTTCAGTGTATACTAGAAAGATGCACAGTACTATATAATGAATGAGATGTTGTACATATTTTCTCTATTTCATATGAAAATGTTGCTTGCTCTCTCTCTCTCTTTCTAACTATAATTGTCAGACTGAAAGGGCTTTTTACTTGTCAAATATACATGATAGCACAGTTAAATTCTTTCTTTGTATACCCCAGTGACGTTATGAAGTTGAGATCAGAGAGGATACCATGCCCCTGGAGCTTCCGATCAGTAACCCAAGGCCTTGAGCACACCCCACTCTCTGTAATAATAGCTTTCAGGGAACACTGGGTTTGACACAAGAATACAACTTGGACGGTCACACCCATTCCAACACAAGGCACAATTAACATAGACAATCTCACCCTCTTTCACACTCAGAGGCAATTTATAAGAAGAAGAAGAATAGCCTTTATTTGTCACATATACATTACAGCACAGTGAAGTTCTTTCTACACATATCCCAGCTTGTTTGGAAGCTGGGGTCAGAGCACAGGGTCAGCCATGATAATTACCAATGATAATTATAAGAATACAAATTTGTGATAATAGGAGCATGATGAATGAATGAATGACGACTGCTACTATCAACAACAGAATGCTAGCGAAGTGCATTGCATTTACACATAGGGTGCTTCTGCATGAATTTAAAAACTGATGAACTTGTTTGATGCTGAGCATCAGCATGCTGAGCCATGTGTTTTGGAGATATAGTCTCCTCGGGGGAGCAGGATAATGCAGTATTTCACAGTTGCACTGTCTCCTCAATTCATTCTTATTATCGGTGGAAAGAAATCCATTTTGCATGAGCATAATATTGGTCACATGGCATCACAGAGATTGGTGCTGTATACAGAATAAAAAGGACTGCAGTCTTTTTAACACATTTAATAAGATTAAAATGTATTTTCATTGAGGCTGGATAAGCCTTTTGGTCACATTGTTAAATGTGGTTTATGAAATTAATTCTGAAAATATTTTCAGTCACCACTCCAAAACATGATTGTGCATTGAGCACATGTGAATGTGACTAAGCTGCCCTTAAATTTAGATACGGAGATGTCAGATTCAGCAGGGCTTCGGTTCGAACTGAATATGGATGACAGAAATACTTTCTTCTTTCCCTGTCAGAGCATTATTACTGGTCATATGTCATATTTAATCGCTATAATCTCATGATTG
>JACRUU010000015.1:25793172-25885672 GCA_030449085.1 Kryptopterus vitreolus | reverse complement strand
CTTTCTTTTGTAAATAGACCTAAGTTATTAATAGTTTGTCTCCTGCACTGGGTATGAGCCTCTCACAGTGTACATTTTTGTACAATTGTCAATTGTTTTGTACAAAAGTCTTTCAAAATTTGATATTTAATCATAATCTCAGTATATTGTTCTAACAATATCTTATACTGTTCCATTCTTGCACTTGTACAGTACACGTTTTTTTTTTTAAGCTAAGCTGCTGGTGGTGAGCCCCAAGACAGATGTCTTATTTCACACTTGCCATAAAGTGTTAACTGCATGAAATATCACCTGGGTAGTGCTGGGAGAATATAAGACGCGAGAACCAACATCTTATACATTTCAGACTGTAAGATTCACACACTCACCTTTACACCTATACCTTACCTTCATTTTTTTTCCTTTTTTTCCTTTTGCTGTAAAAAACGTGTATGGTCGCCTGCTTTTACTTGTTTGTGTGGTGTCTATTTTTATGTTTTTATGCAGCAGCAGCTGTCAGTGGATTTGCTCTCAGTGACCTTTCAGTGAATTGCATTTCGGACGTATCGTACCCATTTTGTCTCAGTGTTTACAGTGACAAGCTTAAGGGTAGATTTTAAAGTAATTGTACAACATTGTTGAGAACTCCAAACTCAGATTACAGTTACTTAAACTCACACATAAAATGTCCTCTGCAAACATTTCATTGTGTTGCATTAACTATAAACTAGAGACTTTTCTGATCCGATGAGGGATGTTTGCAGGGTGAGAGCAGCTTTTCAATACAGAATTATGCTGCACATGATATTCCAGGGTGTAGTTCCAGTTCTCTGCAGTCGGTTTGTGTTTCAGATACAGCAGTTGGATGAGAAGGATGCTCGTCGTTTCCAGCTGAAAATCGCTGAGTTGAGCGCCATCATTCGCAAACTTGAAGACCGCAATGCTCTTCTCTCGGAGGAGCGTAATGAGTTGGTGGGTCACAGCTTCTTATTCTACTAAACTGAAGGCTGTTTAAATCTTTTAAAACATGCTGATGTGGTATTATACAATTTGGAATTAAAGTGAGACAGAAAAATGTAATGGGTCAGAACAATGCTCGTCCATTTTATGCAATATGGCACGAAAATAACTGGAACATTGGATTTTGTTGATCAAATTGGGGACATTTAGCAGTCATGCTGTGATTCTTATGAATTTAAGCTTTGAGCCAGGGCTTTATTTAGGTCTCCTTACTATACTGACCTGTCAATGTCACATATCATGATATAAGAACTTATAAAAGAGTATAAACATGTCAAGCATAATATGATAATACTAGAGGAAAAAAGTGATCTATTCCGAAAGATACAACACAGGATTATAGATCAGTATATTAAACGTGAAGTTTCATATTTTGACATACTGCCATCACATTTATCTCTTAATTTGTAAAGCACCATTTATGCCAGTTGTTGTTATGAGGCATTCACATATAATGCATAAGTGCATGTATATTTGTGTTCTTTTTCTTTGAATCCACAGCTGAAGCGTCTCCGTGAGGCAGAAAGCCAATATAAACCACTATTGGATAAGAACAGGCGTCTGAGTCGCAAGAACGAAGAGCTGGCTCACGCTTTCCGACGCATGGAGAACAAACTGCGCTTCATCACGCAAGAGAATATCGAAATGGTGCTTTACATTTTCAGCATGCTTCATCGAATAGCGTTTGTTTATAGCAAAAACCTAAATATAATGCATTTTGAGACACGGTAATGAATCGATTGATTTCCACAATGAGCAATACCCTTCTATTCTTTGTTTTCTCCCTTAATTTTATTAACGCCCTTTAGTTTCAGCTCTAATTGCCAATTTTCAACCACAGTGTACCACCAATGTTAAACTAACAATGAGCGATTCTGTATGCCGCATTAATGAAACTCACAGAAAGATCAATTTTGCTGTAAATGACCCTGGAGGCTCTTACAGGAATATAGTTCCTGTAAGAGGAACTATACTCCTATTCATCAATTGTTTTTAGGGAGGTGATAGCCCAGTGGTTAAGGTGTTGGACTCTGGACCGAAAGATCATGGGTTCAAACCCCACCACCACTAAGCTGTACTAGTGGGTCCTTGAGCAAGGCCCTTAACCCTGAATTGCTCAATTGTAAGTCGCTCTGGATAAGAGCGTCTGCCAAATGCTGCAAATGTAAATGTAAATGTTTTTAAGATTAATTTTATTTTATCAATGCTATAATATCTTATTGAATGAATCATGTTTATATCCACTGTGCGTATCTTGATTTGGGTGTTCATGAACACCTATGTCCATGTGACCCTTTTCTATAGCAGTACATTAATTAGCTCATGCAATCTGTATGCGTCAGCTCTGTCAGCAACACCGAAACCAAACTGGCTATTTTGGAAACAGACTGTCATTAGGTGACTAATAAACAAGCTAACATGAAAGCAAGGGTTTCACAGCCAGCTTAAACACATTACCTGGCTAAAAAACAAGAAGTATCATGAACACAAGCTAACAACCCAAAGGTTTGGAAAGTCATTATAATGTCATTATTGGAGCGGCAACACAAAGTGTCATAAAATCCATTCATAGAACCTTAAGCGTTAATAACCTTCGACTATTCTAATAATGAAACAATCTAAATGATTAAACACAATATATTGAGATTCTAACAGTGTAGTAGCTTAATATTATTATGGGCTCTTGTCAAAGCTCAGGGGTTCAGGGATACATGTGGAATGGTGTGTGTAAGTTGCTTACTGCAGTGTGTGGTGTGTATCAGAGGGAGAAGGTGGGGACTCTGCGGAGACCAAGCTCTCTGAATGACTTGGACCAGAGCCATGAGGAAAGAGAGATGGAGTTCTTGCGTCTTCAGGTCCTTGAGCAGCAAAACATCATTGATGATTTGTCTAAGGTATAGCCTTCTGTTATTTCTCCTATTTCCTCATACACTCACACACAAACACACACACACACACACACACACATCACGCGCAAACACACACACAAACACCCACACAAAACACACACACACACCACACACACACACACACACACACACACACACACACACACACACACACACACACACACACACACACACACAAGCATCCTAAATACTGCTGTGTCCAATTATTTACTTTCAGACAGCCTTGAAATGTTTGCAGGTTAAAACATGTACTGAATTCTATTGCAAGAGGGCACTTAAGTACAGATACTCATGACGTAAAAGACTCTGGTAAAAGTAGAAGTACTGACTTCCCTTTTTTTTGTACTCAAATTAAAGTAAAGAACTTTGGCATTTGGCAGAACTGACATGTATTTGAGTAAAAAGACACTATTATTACTGCTAGCTCATATTAATATGTTGATACATAACATTGTATTGATTGTTGTTAGCTAATGAATGTATCTACCATATAGAACACAAGCAGAGAAAAGATGATGTTCAGTCGTCGCCATATTACTTGTTGCCTTCTGCCTTGCTTGTCGTTAGCTTCGTAAACTAGTTTCCGCCTGTGGTGCGTTAATTACTTTCCACTTCTGTGTAGATTACATTACTTTTAAATATAAATAAAGATTTGGTATGATTTTTATAATGCCGCATATGGCAAATATTTATAAATTGTGTTATTGTTTTTTCAGGCACTTGAAACTGCTGGATATGTCAAGAGTGTAATAGTAAGTAGTCTTCAAAACCTACGTTTATTCATTATTAAAATGTATACGCTTTGGCATGTATGGTTTGTAGCATGTTCCCATCACATCCATGGTATAGGATTTGTTTGTATGCTGTAGCATTGGAATTACTCTTTAGAATGACAGAGCTTCTGTGTACAATGCGGTTTGGCAAAGTTGGATTGGAAAAACCCGACTGATATGCAAATCCCTGAACTATAGGGAACAACTTTATGTGATGAAGTAGTTGGCTAACAAGCACATATCCCTAATGGTAAGACGTTCACATACTTTTAAGTGATTGTAGCATTAAGTGTAATAGCTTTGATGATGCAAACTGCAAACTAGCCAGCTTTCACTATACAAACTGCCTTGAAGAATACAAAGTGTATCAAATCAGGTTGCTGTAAGTTTGTTAAATACAGTATAGATGAACACGATGAACTGCCTCATGCTAAAGAAATGACTTTATATATGATTATAAAGAGAGGGACACAGTTGCTTAGTGGTTAGCACGTTCGCCTCACACCTCCAGGGTCCGGGTTCGATTCCCGTCTCGGCCATGGGTGTGTGGAGTTTGCATGTTCTCCCCGTGCCTCTGGGGTTTTTTCTCCGGGTTCTCCGTTTTCCTCCCCGGTCCAAAAACATGCACGGTAGGTTGATTGGCACCTTGGAAAGTTGTCCCTAGTGTGTGAATGTGTGTGTAAATGTTAGTGTGTGCCCTGCGATGGGTTGGCATTCCATCCAGGGTGTATCCTGCCTTAATGCCCATTGACGCCTGAGACACAGGCTCCCAGTGACCCAAGGGAAGATGGGATATAGTGGTAGATGAATGATTGAAAGAATAATCTGTAGTGTTGAATGTAGAATTACCTTTATTTTTGTCACATACATACATTACAGCAAAGTGAAATTCTTTCTTCACATATCCGAGCTGGGTCAATCATGATACAGCGCCCCCTGGAGCACAGAGGGTTAACGAAACATTTGGCTTAAAAGTATCTTATACCTGCTGAAGTGTTTTGTGAGGTCAAATGAATTCTAATAATGTCTTTATTGTATTTATCTCTGCTCTGTTTTGTGGATAAAATCCTGATAGTCAATAAGTATGAAATGACTGAGTGTAAATGGACTGTGTGAATGTTTGGGGCAGTAGCTTAAACTGCATCATTTTTTTTATTCAATTAGATCAACTGCAATTCATAAAATAGGAATATTCACATAGCAATGAAGCACGGGGGAAACTGAACCTAGTTGTCCATTTCAATATTTATACTTCTCCTTATACCTAAGAACCCAATAATATCCAATAATATAATTTTTAATGAATTCACTGTGGAAGGAGCTTTGATGCAATGCCTCCTTTCTTTTCTCAAAGGATGAATATCATTTGCATTATAAATATACACATTAACTGAATGTGTGGGCAGGAAAACATAATAATCTTTTAAATAGTTTTGTGTAAATCTTGCAATACAACACATTCCTTGTAATTCCTGACTTGTGTGTTTATTTATTAGGAGAGGGATATGCTGCTCAGGTATAGGAGGCAGGACCCAACACGCAGGAAGAGGAGTCTCAAGGTTTGTAATGTAACGATATGACTTAGTACCGGTACTTAAAAAACGATGGCTGTTGTTTCCACTATTTGTGTGCATATTGCATTCAATGTTTTTTTTGGTCTGATTTTGATGTGATAAAGCTTGAGGCATGAAACTTAACTTCAAAATTACTATTTATTTTTTAATTCTTATATTTATTTTATTTATAGTTTAAACTGTTCTACTTTTATTTATCTTTGCAGTGGTTAGAGAAAAGAAATATCTATACACTTCCTTACAGTATGAAGAGAGAATAAACAGCAGCAGATCAGGATCCATACAGAAATACACCTCAGTAAGACGTTCCTGTGCTTCCTGTTGTTTCTTTTTCCTGTAGCCAGTGATTGAGACGTTCTTTGGCTACGATGAAGAAGGCTCTATAGACTCTGACGGCTCGTCCATTTCCTACCATACAAGACCGAACACCCTGTACTCCTGATGATGATCTGATGGATGAAGAGGTGCATGCATAGACATTTATTTGTGATGAGTGACTTTGTATGTTTGTGTTTACTTATTTTTTCGGACCTCATTTATATGAATAATCTTTATAGGGAATGCTTAAAGAGGAGACGGAGCTCAGGTTCCGTCAGCTGACGATGGAGTACCAGGCCCTGCAGCGGGCCTATGCGCTGCTTCAGGAGCAGGTCGGGGGAACTTTTGATGCTGAAAAGGAAATCAAGGTAGAGTACTATACTGTGCTACATGTTATAGTGAATGTATTTCCTGGTTTTTTTTGGACCCTAGAGTGTCCTATGATTGATCAGATATTAGTGCATTGCTGTTTAGATTTACAGTAAATTATTTTCAGCTTTTATTTTTAGTCCAGCCTTCACTGACACGACTATTTGTCTTGTGCAGATACGAGAGCAGTTGCAGGCAGAGCTGAACCGCTACAAGAGCAGAATAACAGACCTGGAGTGTGTGCTGAGTCAGCAAGGCCAGGTAATTCTGCAGCACCGTAAACATGTGCCAGTCCTATCGACTACATGGCTGCAATGGCTGAAGAGATTTCCTCAGTGACTTGCAACTTCATCCCATACTTTTAAAGAGGATTTGTGACCACACAGACTGATGTTAGAAAGAAATGCTCTGAAGGTTTGTGAGGAGAGCAGAGTTTTTCACTCTGGGCTTTTAGAGATAGACAGATGACAAATAGCTTGGGGACGCATATTGCTTGTGCTGTCCGGTCAGAGAGAGTGTATGTGTGTGTCACAGTGCACACAGAACTAAGTTGTCATTTCCCGTCAGTCTGATCTAGTGGAAAGGTGAACAGTGTAGCAAAATGAGATGCAGTGATATGTTACTAAATGCAATTTAAACAAAGAAATGTTTATCATTAAGTTTTAGCCTTGGAAAATGACTTTTAAGATTTCTCTAAGTAATAAGGCATGTATCGTGACATGTTTTAGTATTTTAAAGGTTACCCACAAAATTATAAAATTATATAGTTGTTTGCAAAAATTCTGACTAGAGCATTATGGGTATTTTGAAAGCCGCTACCTGATTACCTGCTGGGTTTTTAAGGCTTTTGTCGATTTGGCTTGCCTCTATCCAGTGGCTTGTAAACATAATAATAAAAATAGTTCATTGCATTTATATAGCACTTTTCTGGACACTCAAAGCGCTTTACACATTATGAGAGGGGGATCTCCTCATCCACCACCGGTATACAGCATCCACGTGAATGATTCCACGGCAACCGTAGTGCGCCAGAACTCCCACCAACCACCAAGCTTACTGTTGGACAAGAGACCGAATGATGAAGCCAATCAGTAGATATGGGGACGGTTAGGAGGCCGTAATGGTCAGAACCAACGGGGGAATTTGGCCGGGATGCCGAGGACACGCCTCTATTCTTTTTCGAAAGACATTTTGGGATTATTAATGACCACAGAGAGTGAGGACCTCGGTTTAACGTCTCATCCAAAAGGCGGTGCTTTGTTTGACAGTATAGTGTCCCCATAACTATACTGGATGCCAGGACCCACACAGACTACAGTGTAAGCGACACTAACACCTCTTCCAGCAGCAACTTAGTTTTCCCAAGAGGTCTCCCATCCGGGAACTAAACAGCCTCAACCCTGCTTAACTTCAGTGGGCAATGGGCAGTCTATGGGCTACAGGGTGATATGGCTACCGTGTAAAGAATTCACATGTCGCTAATGTTTCTTTATATATCTTTAAGTGAAAGTGCATAAAGGTTTTTGATTCCATGTATCATTGCATTTTCATTGTTTGGGAGAAATCATTGAATTTACAAGATATATCATGTATGCTGGAAAACCCAATTTTGCCTACCAAAAACTTTTGGGAAATGTTTTGCACAGATTAGTTTAATCAGAGACGTCATTTCATTATTTATTTCACGTCTATGAATTTGCATTGCAACATTTTTTTAATGTCTTTAAGGATACAAAGTGGATTGAGGAGAAGCAGGCCTTGTACCAGAGAAACCTGGAGCTTGTCGAAAAGGTGTGTTGTGTTTAACCATTTCGAATTGCTGTGTAGCTCAAGTTCAAGTTTGCATCGCAGTCTGCAGAGTAGTGTCAAGAGGTGGGAAAATATGTGATGTACCGATTCTGATCACATCCTTTCTTCATGCCAGGAGGACACACTGTGACTGAATTAGCCCTATTGAAGAGCACGCTGTTAGTGCGATGCATGGAATGTGCTATTTTCAGAAGTAAATACTGTTAAGTAAATGACACTAAATTTCCCTAAGTGATGGAAGGAAGGAATATTTCCTGAAATAATCCCTGCATTTAATAAAAAAAAATAAAACATTTTACAAAGTAAGTTGCAATTGCACTCTTTTCCGGAGAAAGGGTCGAGAGCTCACGGTAACACTTTATACAACATCTACAATTAAATGAAGTTTGAGGAGTTCATGTTTGAAACTGACACCAGAGATAAAACTGTATGTGCAATGTAAGACTTTTCATGTTAGCATTTTGATTACATTCTCCCAATATTCACTAAATTATTTATTATTAGTTCAAATAAAGGATAGGCTATTGCATAATACATTGTGTAAACACCGGCTAGTGTTTATAAGCAGCAGTCTACAAGCTATTTAAATAAATATATTGATTGATTGATTGACTGTTACTGCATGGTCCATCACTGGATATGAAAAAGACTAGTTTCAGAAACTTTCCCAAGATTCCTAATTTGAATATGACGTCATTTGATATCTTACTAAAGATTTTTCAATGATAAAAAAAATGCAAAATAGAAAAAAATTTATTGAGATTATTTTCCCATTCCTCTATTTATTGAAATTAATTTAATCAGGGTTAAGATTATTTGAAAAATATGTGTGTTTCACTGTTCAAGCACTGTTATGACCTCTATAATGTATGTCAAACTCTATTTCCATAAGTGCTGAGTCAGAATTTTAGCACGCTTACATCTCCATTTCCTCTCAGCTAAAACATATGGAGACAGAAGAGATGCGATTCAAACACGACATTCAGGACACGAAAGACCAAAATGAGCTCCTGGAGTTCCGCATTCTAGAACTTGAAGTAAGTGTTGGCAGATATCACCAGAAGAAACGTGATTAATCACAAGTTTTGTTTATAAGCTTGATCATTGGAAATTTGATTATATTGTTCTGTAGTTCTTCTCCAAACTTAATTCCCAAGAAGTTTTTTTTTTAAATTGTGAGTTGAATTTTCATAAGTAATGTTATGTTCTGGGTTGTGTTTTGTAGGAGAGGGAAAGGCGATCCCCGGCCATAAACTTCCAGAATGTCCACTTCACAGAGGGTATGAGTCCATTGCAGTTGTACCTGCAGGCTGAGGGCGTCACTGTGAGTTTCCAATAATACCAATGAATTAAGAAAAAATATATCACATAGTTTACCTTTAATGCTCAGCTATAGGATTGAACGTGTTTACTATCAAGGTACATATGTTTATACATTTCATATATATATATATATATATATATATATATATATATATATATATATATATATATATATATATATATATATATATATATATATATATACAGTGGTATGAAAAAGTTTGGGCACCCCTTTCAATTTTCATGATTTTCCTTTATAACTCATTGGTTGTCTGGATAAGAAATTTCAATTAAATATATCATATAGGAGACAAACACAGTGATATTTGAGAAGAGAAATAAAGTTTATATGATTTATGGATAGTGTACAAGAATTATAAGCAAAATTAGCCATTATATTTAATTATTTAGGCATTACCTGAAGAAGCTGAAGGTCATTTGATTGATTTCAATACCTTTAGCACTAATTATTAGAACTCAAAATTCGTTTGGTAACCTCAGTGACCCTTGACCTCCATACACAGGTGAATCCAATCATGAGAAAGTATTTAAAGGAGGCCAATTGTAAGTGTTTCACCTCTTTGCATCTTCTCTAAAGTGTGGCAAAATGGGAGCCTCAAAACAACTCTCAGATGATCTGAAAACAATGATTGTTGAACATCATGGTTTAGGGGAAGGATATAGAAAGCTGTCTCAAAGATTTAATCTCTCAGTTTCAACTGTGAGGAACATTGTGAGGAATTGGAAGACCAGAGGCACAGTTCTAGTTAAGGCCCGAAGTGGCAGACCGAGAAAAATCTCAGATAAGCAGAGGCGCAGGATGGTGAGAACAGTCACAGTCAACCCACAGACCAGCTCCAAAGACCTACAACATCATCTTGCTGCAGACGGTGTCACTGTGCATCGTTCAACTATTCAGCGCACTTTACACAAGGAGATGCTGTATGGACGAGTAATACGGAAAAAGCCTTTTCTCAGCACACGAAGACCTGAATATTATTGAAAATTTGTGGTGTGATTTAACTGAACTGAACTGGACATGTTTTGTAAAGAAGAATGGTCCAAAATACCTTCTGCCAGAATCCAGACTCTAATTGGAAGCTATAGAAAGCGTTTAAGAGGCTGTTAATTTTTGCAAAAGGAGGATGCACAAAATATTGAGTTCTTTTTTCTTTGGTGTTGCCTAAATTTATGCACATGGCTAATTTTGCTTAAATAATTCTTGTACACTTTCCATAAATCATATAAACTTTATTTCACTTCTCAAATATCACTGTGTTTGTCTCCTATATGATATATTTAATTGAAATTTCTTATCCAGACAACCAATGAGTTCTAAAGGAAAATCATGAAAATTTAAAGGGGTGCCCAAACTTTTTCATACCACTGTATATATATATATATATATATATATATATATATGTTCAGTCCTACAGCTGAGCATTAAAGGTAAACTATGTGATATATTTTTTCTTACTAGAAATGCTAACTACCAGAAGTTATTGTTTGTTTTTATGCATCTTCTGTTAGTCGTTTTTTTTTAGATACAATATGGATAACCTGGGGGTGGAGTCTGGGGATGGGGCTTTACACAAATGTTTTGGAAACTTTTCAATGTCAAACCCACCATCTTGAAAAATAAAAAGAGTTGATCTTCAATGTATATAAGACCTACTATGAATACATGCACACAGTTGATTCATATGGTATTGTCTACTGTATACAATTATTCATCAAAATTCAATTACATTTACATCATTACCCTTATCCAGAGTGACTTACAACAGAGCAATTGAGGGTTAAGGTTAAGGGCCCACTAGTGGCAGCTTGGTGGTGGCAGGATTTTAGCCTGCGATCTTCCGGGCCAGAGCCTAATGCCTTAACCAATGAGCTACGACCTCCCAATTGCCATTGATATATAACATATAACAATAATCATAGATTATATAACTTATTACTAAATAATTCATAATAATATATTCAGTGCTAGTCAGTGATATAAATGTTTACATAGTTTTTATAAATGTAAACACCTTTAAAGAAAGTGCTACTGGATCCTCGTCAAGGGCTTGACCTTAATCCTTGCAATCCTCTGGTTACTGATCTTAATTACTTTATTAAAGTAATCTCCTATTATTAAAGATCTTTTATTAACAGTGACAGTTAATGGATTGAAAGCATGTGTGTGAAATAATAGCGATTCACACAGTACACAAAAGTTAATTTGGATCATGTGTCAAGCTTTTCTTTTTCTAAGTCGTATTAATCCACTCCTTCAGGGCAAGTTATTACATTTATGTTTGTACGTTACTTATATACGTTACAGAAACCAGAAAAAAATCACAGTAAAACAACATGAAAGGATTGATCCATTATATACAGACGTGGACAAAATTGTTGGTACCCTTTGGTCAATGAAAGAAAAAGTCACAATGGTCACAGAAATAACTTTAATCTGACAAAAGTAATAATAAATAAAAATTCTATAAATGTTAACCAATGAAAGTCAGACATTGTTTTTCAACCATGCTTCAACAGAATTATGTAAAAAAATAAACTCATGAAACAGGCATGGACAAAAATGATGGTACCCCTAACTTAATATTTTGTTGCGCAACCTTTTGAGGCAATCACTGCAATCAAACGCTTCCTGTAACTGTCAATGAGACATCTGCACCTCTCAGCAGGTATTTTGGCCCACTCCTCATGAGCAAACTGCTCCAGTTGTGTCCGGTTTGAAGGGTGCCTTTTCCAGACTGCATGTTTCAGCTCCTTCCAAAGATGCTCAATAGGTATGACGTCAGGGCTCATAGACGGCCACTTTAGAATAGTCCAATTTTTTCCTCTTAGCCATTCTTGGGTGTTTTTAGCTGTGTGTTTTGGGTCATTGTCCTGTTGCAAGACCCATGACCTGCGACTGAGACCAAGCTTTCTGACACTGGCTAGTACATTTCTCTCTAGAATTCCTTGATAGTCTTGAGATTTCATTGTACCCTGCACAGATTCAAGACACCCTGTGCCAGACGCAGCAAAGCAGCCCCAGAACATAACAGAGCCTCCTCCATGTTTCACAGTAGGGACAGTGTTCTTTTCTTGATATGCTTCATTTTTTCGTCTGTGAACATACAGCTGATGTGCCTTGGCAAAAACTTCGATTTTTGTCTCATCTGTCCACAGGACATTCTCCCAGAAGCTTTGTGGCTTGTCAACATGTAGTTTGGCATATTCCAGTCTTGCTTTTTTATGATTCGTTTTCAACAATGGTGTCCTCCTTGGTCGTCTCCCATGTAGTCCACTTTGGCTCAAACAACGACGGATGGTGCGATCTGACACTGATGTTCCTTGAGCATGAAGTTCACCTTGAATCTCTTTAGAAGTCTTTCTAGGCTCTTTTGTTACCATTCGGATTATCCGTCTCTTAGATTTGTCATCAATTTTCCTCCTGCGGCCACGTCCAGGGAGGTTGGCTACAGTCCCATGGATCTTAAACTTCTGAATAATATGTGCAACTGTACTCACAGGAACATCTAGTTGCTTGGAGATGGTCTTATAGCCTTTACCTTTAACATGCTTGTCTATAATTTTCTTTCTGATCTCTTGAGACAGCTCTTTCCTTTGCTTCCTCTGGTCCATGTCGAGTGTGGTACACACCATATCACCAAACAACACAGTGATTACCTGGAGCCATATATATATAGGCCCAATGGCTGATTACAAGGTTGTAGACACCTGTGATGCTAATTAGTGGACACACCTTCAATTAACATGTCCCTTTGGTCACATTATTTTCTGTGTTTTCTAGGGGTACCATCATTTTTGTCCATGCCTGTTTCATGAGTTTATTTTTTTACATAATTCTGTTGAAGCATGGTTGAAAAACAATGTCTGACTTTCATTGGTTAACATTTATAGAATTTTTATTTATTATTACTTTTGTCAGATTAAAGTTATTTCTGTGACCATTGTGACTTTTTCTTTCATTGACCAAAGGGTACCAACAATTTTGTCCACGTCTGTATTGATCTGGTTATATGCTGTTGGGGAAACAGGATTGTTAAATCAAGTCAAACTAATGAATCATGTAAAAATGGGGAAATTATCTAAAAACCTTATATATATATATATATATATATATATATATATATATATATATATATATGTATATGTATATATATATATATATATATATATATATATATATATATATATATATATATTATATATATATATATATATATATATATATATATATATATATATATATATATATATATATATATATAAGCACGGTAGTTTAGTTTAGTTTCCCGTCTCGGCCATGTGTGTGTGGAGTTTGCATACTTTCCCCGTGCCTCAGGGGGTTTTTCTCCGGGTTCTCTGGTCGGCCGCCCCCCGGTTATTGGCACCTTGGAAAATTGTCCCTAGTGTATGAATGTGTGTGTCAGTGTGTGTGTGTGTGTGTGCCCTGCGATGGGTTGACATTCCATCCAGGGTGTATCCTGCCTTAATGCCTATAGACGCCTGAGATAGGCACAGACTCCCTGTGAGAGAGAGAGAGACAGAGAGAGAGAGAGAGAGAGAGAGAGCTATGTTAAATGTGTTAGATCCATTGCAATCTACAATATAATTTCAAAATAATCTTTTATTGCAATGCACAAACAAAACGCTTTGTGTCTGTGTTTTCTTTTCAAATTCATTTCCCATTCATCAGGACATCGTCATCATAGACCTGATGAAGAAACTGGACATTCTGGGGGATAACGCCGTAAGTGTATGTTCATTTCATACATAACTGTGTGTGTGTCTAAAGACGCTGCGGGAAAACGGCCAGCTGTTTGTTGTACAAATGGATCTTAGTGTTCTAATTGACCGTTATATCTGATCCACTGTTATCCAGAATCTGAGCAACGAGGAGCAAGTGGCCATCATCCACGCCAGGACGGTACTAACATTGGCAG
This sequence comes from Kryptopterus vitreolus, assembly GCA_030449085.1. Taxonomy (NCBI): domain Eukaryota; kingdom Metazoa; phylum Chordata; class Actinopteri; order Siluriformes; family Siluridae; genus Kryptopterus; species Kryptopterus vitreolus. Next base: position 25,871,639 of record JACRUU010000015.1, on the reverse strand, counting down.
AAAAGGTACAGTGCATTTTTCATTTTATTCATATTTATTTTATCGTATTCTTATTTCAAGGCTTTATGTTAGGATTTTGTTTTTTCAATTCAGTGGCTGGAACACATTGAAGTGACAAAGTCCGCATTAAAGCAGAAAATGCAGGACATTGAGAGTGAGAAGGTAAAAGCATATTCAATATTAATTTCAGTTAAACCTCATAATAATTGGATCTTAACCATTTCAAGTAAATTGATTGGTGTTCTTTATGAACATGCACAATTAATGCCTCGTATGTTGCTTCGTGAGGGGGCACGGTGGCTTAGTGGTTAGCACATTCACCTCACACCGCCAGGATCCGGGTTCAATTACCGTCTCGTGTGTGTGGAGTTTGTATGTTCTCCCCGTGCCTCAGGGGGTTTTTCTCCGGGTTCTCCGGTTTCCCCCCTGGTCCAAAAACATGCACGGTAGGTTGATTGGCACCTTGGAAAATTGTCCCTAGTGTATGAATGTGTGTGTGAATGTGTGTGTGTGTGCCCTGCGATGGGTTGGCATTCCATCCAGGGTGTATCCTGCCTTAATGCCATAGACGCTTGAGATAGGCAGATCGGATATAGCAGTAGAAGATGAATGAATGAATGTTGCTTCGTAAAGAACTTTAACTGTACTTTTTGGGCGAGGTGTTCACAACTGTATGTTTATACCATATGGTCAAAGAAAATAACATTTTGGAGACTGATAATAATAATAATAATAATAATAATAATACTTATAATAATACTACCAATAAAAGCTTATCTGAAGAGTTCAAATAAATTCAGATGTTGGTAAAACAGCCTGTTATTGAATTATTAATGCAACCTTTAAAGCTAAACAAGTTGTATGATATTTACAGTTAGTAATATAATATTTGCTGGTGCTGAATTGTACTGTGTCTCTTCTACAGGAGCTCTTCAGTAAACAGAAAGGATATTTAGATGAAGAACTGGACTACAGAAAGCAGTCGGTGGATCAGGCTAATAAGGTGAGCAGCAATGCAGACTATACCAAATAAACATTAAGAAAATAACATCACGTTAAAAATAGATGAATTTGTCGTTTGTAATTAATATTGAAGAATATTGTCCGTTTTGTTTTTTTTCTGCCCTCTGCTGGTGCTTCCTGGTCATTGCAATTCCACACCCTATCGTTCTTCTATCTCTATTTCTCTCCCTCTCTCTGTTTGTTCGGTCTGCCCTGTTCTCTAAACTTTTTCATCTTTTTTTTTTTTCATTTTATGACTGTTCTGCCTTGCCTTTCCATTTCCTTTCAATTCCTCACTCGTCATCTATATTTCAATCTCTTCTCTCTTTATATCTCAAATTTTCTCATGTCTCTCTCTCTCTCTTTATTCATGTTTTCCGTCTTTCCTTTTTCAATCTGTCTCAATCTCTCTCAATATTTTTCCCTCAACTCTCTTCCATCTGTTTTCTTGTCCCGTTTCTCCTCTCTGTCCTATATCAGCGGATCCTGGAGTTGGAGGCCATGCTGTTTGATGCGATTCAGCAACAGGAGGCGGGCGCTAAAGTATCTGACTTGCTGACTGAGGAGGAACGCGATTCGCTGAAACGAGCTGTCGATCAGTGGAAGAGGCAGGTGCTTAGTGAATTACGGGAGAAGGATTCTCAGATCCTCAGAGAGAGGATGGAGTTACTACAGCATGCTCAACAGGTAATAACATCACTAAAGGCTGCAAATGGCAGGATTATCTATCTATCTATCTATCTATCTATCTATCTATCTATCTATCTATCTATCTATCTATCTATCTATCTATCTATCTATCTGTCTGTCTCTCTGTGTGTGTGTGTATTTGTATATAGGTATCATCAACTTCCAGATCTGGCCTTGCCTTGGGGGCATTTTTGCTCATTAGTATTTTCATTGTTGAATGTAGTTCTATTGATCATTTATTCAATAATGCAACAAAAACAAACAAAGTGTCATAAGGTTGTCAAAATTGGGCAAAAACACTTCTGGTCACTTTTGTTAAATTAAACCATATATCATTCAGTACTAAATATCTTGATCTCAAAACTCAGACATGACATGCTTTTTGGGTTAGTAGCATTGAAGGAATATCCAACTATTTCTATTTTCTTTAACATGCTTTAAAATTCCTATTAACTCCATTGAATATATATTTTTATTGCATTCTATGAATTAATATATATTTTTTCTTTCCATTGTTTTTCAATTACGTTACATTATTTTCTGGATCCCCACCCCAAATGCATTAATTGGGGGATGCTAATATTTGTTACAAAAACAAAAAAAAATTTCATAAGTAAAAGAATAAACTACAAGAACATTGTAACTGACACCCATTTAGTGTATATATCTGTGTGTTTAAATTCTTACACAGCGAGTAAAAGAGCTAGAGGAATGGATTGAGGGACAAAAACGACAGATCAAAGAACTGGAAGAAAAGGTATGATGTGTGTGTGTGTGTGTGTGTGTGTGTGTTTACTTTTAAACCGGTCTTGAAATCCTGAATGACTTTCCAAAATCTTTTTCTCTTGTTCTGTTGTTTCATCTTTTTTTCTTTCTGTTTCCATGTTCAGTTTTTATTTTTATTTTTGTTCTTTTCTTTAGCCTTCATTCTGTGGTCATAATTCTTCCAGCATACGAGATATGGTGAGTACCAACAGAATGAACACATCTGCAGGAAAATACAATAATAATAAAAAAAAAGATTTTTTTAGTTTTTTAATTTTTTTTAGTACTTTTTTTGGTTTAAAAATGTCATCAGTTGTCAAAAGTATGGGCTCCTTTTTTTCCCCACCAAAGCTTTAAAGTGCGTAGTATAAATCAGCAAGTTGGAATGCAGCTTTAGTTCTTTTATTTGTTGAAGCTACATGTGAAATGCATTCTTAATGAGCACCAGCCAACTTATTGTGACTACAATCGCTTCAAATGTTGGAGTACCTTTCAGGGTGAAGTTTACTTTTACTTCTTCTTACACCTGCTGCCGAAGAAGGCAGCAACCACATAATGTTCATTCACGTTTTAATTATTCATTTAAAGCAGTGTTGTATAAAACAGGCCTAACACCACAATTGTGTCACAATGAGATGATACAGTATTCTTGCAGTTCACAGGTTTCCATATTGCTTTTTGGCCTTCTGGAATAGAGGCCAACCGACAGATCTGTGAGCAGCTTTGTGTGATCTGAAAGCTCCAGTGATCATCTAGGACTCAAGATGATCTCACAACTTCGAACCAAGAATCTCATTTGGGACCTACAACTAGAGGAATATGGTGCTCTCTTTCTCTCTCTCTCTTTTAACTGTCTCTCTCCAGTGGAGTTTTTAATCCTGCTGATCTTCGGACACTGCTCTGTGTGACTTCTTGCGTGTGGAATTCAAGGAGTCTTAAGCTGAAGCGTGCTCTCCTTTCCCTGCTAAGCAGGTGGTGCTGGAAGCTGCTTCCCTGTGGAAGCCTGGTGGAATGAAGTGTTACATTTAAACCCTTCCCTTTCTCTGTTTACACTCAGTGTGGTTCCCTGTGGTATACATACCAGTGCCTGCAGGTGGAGCTAGACATCCCTGATTCTCTTTATCTCTCTTTTGTTCTCTATCACACACACACACACACACACGCAGGCACGCACGCACACATACACACCCTACGTAATGGAACTGAAAGCCAAAACCCTTGGGTTATATTTAATTTTTTTTTTATGTAAATGAACTGTGTTTCAAATAAATTTCTCAAAGGAGAAGTGCAAACTTATAAGGATGTACATTCTTTAATCTTGACAAAATTTCTTTAAAAGTCCTGGTAAAGAAATAACTCATTTACACATTTCAGTTGCAATTATAGATTTTAAGGTGGTTTGATGTGGAAAGTGTTTTAAGGTTTTTAATGTTGTAATATACATTTTAAGCACTTGCCTATGAGAGGGAATAAAGAGACAAGCTAAATGAGGATACAGCACAGTTTAGTGCACACAGGGGCTAAAAGAAAACCTCTATTATAACCTGCTATTATTCATTCATCCATTCATTTTCAGAATACTGGGCACAAGATGGGATTATGCCTTATGTGGGGCATCACACACACACACACACACACACACACACACACACACAAACATATATTTACATAGATACATATCACATACATACGTATATATACACACATACATATCTCTGGTATGTTTCAGGAATGTGGAAGGAAACCAAATAAACTAAAAAAAAAAGAAGCTTTAGTACATGAATATCCACACAGTTAACTCTACTGTCAGTAACTATTCACAAAATAAAATCAATTCAAATATTTTTTAAAAATGTGCATTTATAAAAAGAAGACCACATGAATATAAAAAATACCGCACACCACACTTTATGCCAGCATAGATTACGAATAATAATTTAACTGATGAAGATGACAAGAGAGGAGAAGGAGGGGGTAGGAATAGTCTGGTGAAATGTAGGCTTTGTGAAATGTCTGGGCCTTCAGGCTTTTAGAACTGTGTCAGTGGCTTCAAACTGTGAGTGCGTTCACTCAAGCGGACTGACTACGACTGAATTAAAAGATCAAGACAGTTACAAAACTTACGCCTTTGGTTTCTTACAGAAAACAAAATCAAACACTGGCATATTGATGGTTCAGAAATCTGATTGCAAATAAAACAGTATGTTCTTATTAGAGGGTGTAGATTTTGGATGTTTTTAATATATAATTAATGAGCAGACTTTAATATACTTGCGTCATCGAGAAAGTAGTAATCAAGAATAGGACATATGTAAAAGTAAATGTTTGGTCTACAGCTAATTGCTTTTAAAATTCTCGCTATATTAGCAAAAGTATTGGGACACCTGACCATTCCAGCCATATGTGATTTTTTTTCCCAAGTTGTTACCGCAAACCGATGCACATATTGTCTTTGAATGCTGTAGCATTACATTTTCTTTTCACTTGAACTAGGAGACCCAAACCTGTTCCAACATGACCACACCCTTGTTCCCAAAGACAATTCCAAGAAAATATGTTTTATACCGATTGATAGAGAAGATCTCTTTCTGTTAAGTACTGATTCCGGCTGTATTAAACATCTTTGGGATGCATTTGAACGGTGACGGAAACCCACGACTCCTCACTTCACCGACATCAGCACCTGACTTTACTAACACCCTCATGACAGAATGGTACAAATCTACAACCAAAATCTAGTGGAGTTTATTACAGCACCAAATGAAGACTAAATGTGGAAAGGGAATTTCAAAAAGCACAATGAATCTTAGTTAGGGTGTCCACAAGATTTTGTCCATACAGTGCAGGGGTGTCAAATCCCTGTGAAAAACAGTATCTGTGTGTTTTAGGGGTGAACTCCTTCCATGGCTTATAAAGACAGGTATCAAAGCGAAGAATCAGAGGTAAGTGTGATAATCTAGATCAGGGGGGTCAAACTCATTATCACCGTGCATTATGGTTGTTATCGAAGGCCCAGTTGTAACTATAAGACAGTATATTGACTTTGATAAGCAACACTGCCTCCTAACACAAAACACATACTGTTTTTCCTCCTTTGAGGTACAAAATATATTCCCTTTCCCTTCTTTCTTGGAAGTGCCTTCCATCTACATGCATTTTTCACTTCCTGGACATTTCGGGATAATTTGTAGAAATTTCTCAATTCCTTCTTGTCACCCTATGTAAACGCTGATGTGAGATACACCGTAATCTAATGGAGGGATGCTGTCACTTCGCGGATCTCATATTCGCATTTGTTGCTTTAGATGTAATTTATTGTCATTGCACGTTTTAAAGCAACATAGCCTTAATTAAAACAATTGTACACCTTTTAAGCTCTTGCGCGAGACACAACATGACGTGACGGGCCACCGGCCTTGAGTTTGACACGTGTTATGTAATGTATTTCTACAGTTCACGCAACAAATCCAAAATATGTTCTGAATTCCATGAACGTTTTGTACAATTATGTTCGATAAATGTCCCTGTTTTTGAGCTGCTGAAATAAACACCCTTTTTATTAGTAATTCCTACATGCTTTTGGCTACATGGTTAGCTATCTATCAAAAATGCCCCATACACATGATTTTCAGTTAGTTATCAATAAGATGATGTAGCACATATAATAATATAGCATATTCAAAACCGGTGTTAATCACCCAAGGTTTAATGCTAACTGTTTCTTTTGTAAAATACCCAAACACCTATTCTGAGCAAGCCAAGCTCACTCGGATAGCTAATATCTTTCTTCCTGTGTCGGATTATTGTTGATTAACATCTTGATACATCTTTTGGATGGTAGAAGATATCTCTTTTTTTTATTTGTAGATCATTATCAAACTATTTCATTGAAAGCCTGTCTGGTTGATGCCTATACACCATATAATGTACTGATGTTTATTTGGTTTGTTTAATTGTTTGTTTTTTTTGGTGTCTGCCTAATAAGTTATTATTACACCTACTATGTGCTGATGCTCTGTGAGGAACAAGTGGATAAATGTAATAACGTGATGCTCTAGAGTCAGCATTCTGCAAACTAGCTACCTATGTCAAAATAGATTAAAGTAAATCTTTGGCCTCTGTGTGTGCGTGCTGTGTGCATGCGTGTGTGTGTGCGTGCATGCATGGGTGTCCTCATTCCTCAGGGGACGTGCTCATTTCAGATAGGTCTGTGTCCTCAGCACCAAGCTTTTAAGAACTATCTTTAGAACGGGCTTCATTTTATATCTATTCCTCTACCCAGGAATTTCATTTTTTGGTTGTACCCGAGAGCGATGGCTGAGAGGAAACTGTCTGATGAGGACCCAGAGCAGCGGTCTCTGCTTTCTAGGCTTGGTTCAAGCAGTCCCAAACCACGGGTCATGTTAGGTGGCATGTTCTGCTGTGTAGAGGGTGCTTTTGAAAATAAAACTCTGAATTTCGAATCGTTCAGCCCGGGCTCTGAGAGAAGACAAACTGGAAACAGATGTTATTTGCACACTCTAAACGAGACCAGGGCTCACACACCATCATCTGAGCCAACAGCGTCCCCTGGTTTAGATCAAACCACACACACATTAGAGGACCTGCAGGTGTGTGAAGAGCCACAGGAGGTAAGACAAAAGATGTATAAGCATTTTTGTACTTGTTTTGCGTATATGAATATGTGTGTGTGTGTGTGTGTGTGTGTGTGTGTGTGTGTGTGGGTATTAGTATTTGTGTTCTTCATTAACACATCGAGTAGCCATGAGGTGTGTTTCCACAGGGTAGTTACCTTGTTGCTTATGCTTTGTTGTGTTATTTCTGGGAATTGGCTGCTGTAACAGTACAATTTCCCTATGGCATTAATAAAGTACTATCTACAGTGCTCCTTCTAGATTGTTTGTTTGTTTTAGTTGCATATCTGTGACATGTAAATGATTCAGATCAAATTGAAATATTACACAAATATAACCTAAGCAAATAGAAAATGCATTTAAATTTTTTAAAATTTATGATTCAGTATATTAAGAGAAAGATTATATCCAAACATGCTTGGCCCCATGTGAAAAAGTAATTGCTCCATATACCTATTAACTCTTAGTGGCACCAACCGCAATCAAGCCTTTTTGATAACAGTACTTTTTAACAGCTATCTATCTATCTATCTATCTATCTATCTATCTATCTATCTATCTATCTATCTATCTATCTATCTATCTATCTATCTATCTGTCTATCTGTCTGTCTGTCTGTCTGTCTGTCTCTCTGTCTGTCTGTCTCTCTATATATTTGCATTTTTCTAGTAAAACGCAATCGCTTTTATATGTAATACAAAATCAAATAATAAGTAAGAAAATCAAACGAAGTAAAGCACAATCAAGAAATGAAAATGGGATCATTCTAGGATAATTCCTCTATTATGATTGTGAAATGTATTGAATTATTATTGAATATTAGTTTCATACTCGATTTGTTTTTGCCTCAGGTATGTACAGAAAATTCATACAAGAAAAGAAACACGATAACTCTTAAGGGACCAAAAAATCTCCTGGAGGTCCGGTAACAGGGTGCGGTAGTCAGTAAGCAGATGGTGTCTGGATGAAGGAGGATGTTTGAAGGGAGGAGGGGGTGTGTGTGTGTGTGTGTGTGTGTGTGTGTGTGTGTGTGTGTGTAGGGGGTATAGAGGGAGGTCGCATTGTTCAGCTCCATCCCACATTACACCGCGCTACGCCCGGTACTGAAAGTGACAGCACCGCTCCCCGGCTCCATCCCTGCTGCTTTACTGCGCCGTGTACACACACATACACACTCAGCTAATCTCCAGGACCTCTATATTTCCCTATGGCTATGTCTTTCCAAGGCAAGAAGAACATTTCCCGTGCTACGGTAAGCAGCGGCGGTGTCGCGGTGAGGAGAGATTTCCCGGAAACGGCGGCGGCATTTTTTTAAAACTGGGTGCAGTGATGGCGCCGGTTATACGGTCACTAGCATCTAACCGCGTGTCTAGACAAACCTTCATAAGCTGACAGACAGCTCAAGAGCAATGCAAGAGTGGGGTGTTTTTTGCTCATATAAAACGTCCGGTAGGAAAGAAAATAAGACATTTTACTCTGATAGTTCCTGGGGGACTCTGCGCTTCCCATGCCGCTTTTCCTTGTATTTATTTATCCTAGGGCATCACTGTGTCACCTAGGGCACCCTTTTTATACTAGTACCATTATTTAAAATAGCCATCATTGTGTCATTCGCACCTTTTTCTTAAAAAAAAAAAAGTAGTCTTATTTAATATGGCCTGTGTTGTAAATGACGCACTCACGTCCTAATTCCTGTCTTCAAAAAAATCAAACGAGACTCTTGTGTTTGGCCTGACTTTCCAGCTTTTCCAGAATATATAAGCCATGCATTTTTTTGTCTGTATCATGTCCATATTTCAAATCATCTATGCTATAGTGCATTTCATCAGTCAGTGATGTGTATATATCTTCTTTTTTTGTCTCTTGATCTTAAACCATGAAAAGGCCCTGTGCATTACATGCGTACAGCTGCAGCAGGGTGATGAAAATGTGCACATGGTTGTGTTACATTGCTCTATCAACATGACCATCCAAACAAATGAATTTTATAATGCATGAGATCAGATACATGCATTGATAAGATGCAAGTGGTGGAAATAAATCTGCTTGATTTCGCCTTCAAAGCTAATTGTCTTAATGCACTCTTTTGGAGAGGGTAGAGAAAAATGCAGGGGTGTGTGCTGATGGATGGCATCATGGAGTGTAATGAGATACGGTGGAGAAAGGGTGGAATGGAGAGACAGCTTTGTAGCGTTTGTTTTAAGTGTTACGATGATGACCATAGTGTTTGTTGAAAATTGTGTTTCTGTATGAACATTGGCAAAAATCTAAAAGGTGCTTCCTGATGTCTTTTTCAATCTGCAGAGTGACAAGATCATCATCAAAGGAGGAAAAATTGTGAACGATGACCAGTCATTCTATGCCGATATCTTTATCGAGGATGGGACCATCAAGTAGGTCTTTATACTTGTACAAGATTCTGCCTTCCATTATATATGTATCATGGACCAACATTATACACACACACACACACACACACACACACACACACACATATATATATATATATATATATATATATATATATATATATATATATATATATATATATATATATATATATCTTCATACTTCTTTTATTCTTTTATTGTTTTTCTGAAAAGAACTCTTTTCAAGTTCTTAATTGAAAAAAAGGCATGTATCCTTTGTGAAACTGTAAATAAAATCTAAAATGAAGATTCATGAAGCTAAATGAATGTGTGTGTGTGTTTGTATGTGAGTGTGTGTGCCCTGCGATGGGTTGGCATTCCATCCAGGGTGTATCCTGCCTTAATGCCCATAGACGCCTGAGATAGGCACAGGCTCCCCGTCGGATAAAGCGGTAGAAGATGAATGATTGAATGAATGTTATCATGTCTTATGGGTAAAATACCATTTAGCAGTTACTTGAAGACAATTTAACCAAACTATGTTAAGAACATAAAGAATAGGCTGGTTTTTGGTTACTGTTTTTTTTTAATTGATCAGCTGTAAAAAGCATTTCTGTTCTGTTCTAATTCTGTTCTAATAAAACTTCTATTCTCTTATGGCATTTTTAATAAGTATTACAGAGCCCTTATAAAACCCATTTTAAATCAGAATGTCATGTAAATATTGTAACTGTAAACCTTTTTTCCTTTGTCATTCAGGCAGATTGGGGAGAACCTTATTGTGCCGAGTGGGGTGAAGACCGTGGATGCCTATGGGCACATTGTTATCCCAGGGGGCATCGATGTGAACACCAGCTTTCTGGCACCCCATTTGGGAATGATGCCCGCTGATGAATTTTACCATGGCACACGCGCTGCCCTAGCAGGAGGCACCACCATGATCAGTAGGTTCAAGCTGTATAAAATAGTAGAATAGGAGTGATAATAAAATTTTAATGCATGTTTTTTTAAAGCAACTGGAATTATCAGGATGGTTAAAAAGATAAATACGGGATTATAGGTGTCAAAACAGTGATGCCGGTAAAAGTGGATGAGGTAAATGCAGTGCAAAAAAATAGAAGAGATATTAAATGTGATCCTATTTTAAAAGGCTTTAAGGAGAATGATTTACTGAACAAAGAGAATAGGGAGAATTTTAGTGATGGAATAGGTTTGTGTGTGTGTGTATGTGTGTGTGAAAGCTTGTTGTTTCTAATTAAATCATGAGGTTCACAGTGCTGTCACAAAGTGTAATCCTTATCCACTCCTCTCCTGCCACACACATTGAAATGACCCCCATTTTGTAGTTTCGATTCGAGAGACACTAAATGTTCTTCTGAATATAAAGAGACAGACTTTATCATCTAAATTACAGTCTAATTTTATTTGAATTGTTGTGACCTTTTTTTATATAGTTTTTTGTTGTGCAGATGTTTTTTTTTGTATGCATTGCTAATGGAAATGACAATAATTATTAAACTAAACACATTTCTGATGACTGAAAATAACATAATAATAATAATTATAACAGAATTATAAATAATGGATTTTTACAAAATCTTGAACATTTTTAATAATGTTCAAAAATAAAATCGACCTAAATTTGCACTACAATAAATGATGAATAATAGCAGTGCACACCAGTCAGGTATGTTTTCCGTCTTTCTCTGTGCAGTCGATCATGTTGTTCCCGAGCCTGGCATCAGTTTGCTGAATGCTTATGACCAATGGAGAGATACAGCAGATATGCGATCATGCTGTGATTACTCGTTGCACATGGACATCACCCGCTGGCACGAGGGACTGTTCGAGGAGATGGAATCTCTGGTTAAAGACAAAGGTACGCTTTTTTTTGTTTCATATTCATAGCAGCAACGTCTCTAATCTGTGTATTATATCTAATCTTGGTGTCAGACAGTAGTGGACCTTAATGAAGTAAATAGCGTTCTTTTTTTTTACTACCTGTACGTTACTATTTTTACTAAGTATTTCCACCAGTCCGTATAAAACATGTTTTGAACTTGTTTTGATTAGTGCTTGGTACTTCTCACTAATATATAGTTCAACATCAGTTCATAAATAAATAAGTAATAAAAAAGGGAGGAAACTCCTGACACCTGTAGCAATATTTGCATAATTCCTTTTAAAGGTAGTTAAAAAGGAAAGTTTTGGGCTCATTATCATTTTTATAGATATCGGTCAATCATAATATCATTCTATAAGTAGATTGGTGTGCTAAGAGCAACATTAAAGTCATTTCACATAACCCGAGTTGATTAAGCAAAAGTCATGTCATCAAAAAAGTGTCATAAAGAGGCATTTAGAGCCATAATTAATCATAGTACTTTGGATGCTTAAGTACACTTTTAACTCATGTACTTCTGTACTTTTTATTTTTTTTTACTTTTTCAAATGAGTAATGTACTTTTGCTCAAAAGGGAGCATTGTGAATCTCTACTTTTACTTAAGTACATGTTCCTCCACCACTGGTTATAGATTATGATATCTGAAATAAATCATGTTTTTTTTCTGTGTGTTTTAGGGATTAACTCCTTCCTGGTTTTCATGGCTTATAAAGACAGGTATCAAAGCTCAGATTCACAGGTAAGTGTGATAATCTAGATCAGGGGGGGTCAAACTCATTCGTGGGTAACCTAGTCATATGCATTGTGGGAGATGTAGTTTATTGTTAATGCACGCTTTAAAGCACCATAGCCTTATTTTAAGACAATCGTACACATTTTAAGCTCTTAGGGGCCACGTAAAATGACGTGGCTTCGAGTTTGACGTGTGATTTAAACTAATTTATCATGTCATGATCCATTAAAAATTTGAAAGGAAAGTCTGTCTTTATTGTAGATGTATGAGATATTCTCCATCCTGAGAGATTTGGGAGCAATCGCTCAAGTGCATGCTGAGAACGGGGATATTATCGAAGAGGTAATGGCAAGATCATGTGGAAAATATGAATCCAAAGGCCTCCTTACATTCTCCTTCCAAAGGACGTATTTGGTGTCTTCTTGTGACTTTTAGGAGCAGAAGAGGTTGTTGGATATGGGGATCACAGGACCTGAAGGACATGTGCTAAGCCATCCAGAGGAGGTACAAGTGCTTTAGGTTACACTTAATTTCTTGGTCATATATTTAATTTCATCATTGTGAAATAAGAATCAGGAAGAGCTTTATTTCCAAGTAGGTTTGCATTTCCAAGGAATTTGTTTTGGTGACTGAGGCACATTTTTAAATGTAGGATGGAAAGAAAAAAGAATGCAATGAAGCATTTTTTTCTTTTATTGAGCAATGGCATTTAAGTGTTTATGAGGCAGATTGTCTGAGGGAAGAAACTTTTCTTGTTCATGGCAATCTTGGTGTTTGGTGCTCTGTAGGTGCTTAAAAGTTCAAAGAGCAAAAAAAGCACCAAAATGACTTAATCGTATATTTCTGTAACACATCGTGACTTGCTGATTTTTTTTCCGATTCACCAGGTGGAGACGGAAGCTGTGTATCGAGCCATCACTATTGCTAAACAGGCCAACTGCCCTCTCTATATCACTAAGGTGATGAGTAAAGCTGCTGCCGATATCATTGCCAAAGCCAGGAAAAAGGGTACAAAACCTTATAGAAATTAGCAAAACTGTAACGAGTGAAGACTCGTAAAGTATCATGCAGGAATATTGATGGATGCGATTTCTTTTGATTATTAGGCATAGTTGTTTACGGCGAGCCAATCGCAGCTAGTCTCGGGACAGATGGGTCACACTATTGGAGCCAAAACTGGGCCAAAGCCGCTGCCTTTGTCATGTCTCCACCTCTCAATCCGGACGTGGGAACCCCAGACTACCTCAATTCCATGTTGTCCTGGTAAGTCAAGCAACAGGAGTACCAGAGAGCCGATAAAAAAGTTTTATGGTCGCGTTTGTATCCCGATAGGAATCCGTCGCTAAAAGATAGAATTGTCTTTCTTCTCTGGAGTGCTAGAGATATTCTCCAGGAATTACTTCATAAACCTTAATTTGTGCAGAACAACAAGTTCAAGTTGAATCAGGCTTAGGATTTATAGATATATTAGCAGGATTAACTATCTACCACAAGGGGCACGGTGGCATAGTGGTTAGCACGTTCGCACCTCCAGGATCCGGGTCCGATTCCCGTTTCGGCCATGTGTGTGTGGAGTTTGTATGTTCTCCCCGTGCCTCAGGGGTCCAAAAACATGCAAGGTAGGTTGATTGGCACCTTGGAAAATTGTCCCTAGAGTGTGTGTGTGTGAATGTGAGTGTGTGTGTGTGTGTGTGTGAGTGTGTGTGCCCTGCGATGGGTTGGCATTCCATCCAGGGTGTATCCTGCCTTAATGCCCATAGACGTCTGAGATAGGCACAGGCTCCCCGTGACCCGAGGGAAGATCGGATAAAGCGGTAAAAGATGAGTGAATGAATGAACTATCTACCACTGAGTGCTTACAGTGTTTACACTAAAATATCACATTTTTATTTTTTCACTGCGTAGGAACAAACATGTACAACATGGTCGGCAGTACTGTGAATTGTTTATTGGCTTGTCTTCACTGCCCTACTCTTTTTTTCTTTTTTTGCACAGTTACTTTTTCTATTTTTCATTTTTAAATGATGTGCAGTACTGTGTACTTATTAATCTATGTTATCTGTTATAGCACATTGTCCATATAGTCCTGGTTTTGTTTCACTGTATACAGCATTGTATATTGTTGAAATGAGGATATATTTTTCAGCATAGAAAGGTATCCATAGTTGTAACACCAGTTTGGGGAAGAAGGACATATATGTGTGTGAAGGTCATGTGTGTTCACATACTTCAGGCAGGATATTCAGCTGTGGCAGTGAACCTAAATTTAAAGATAGATGTTTTATGTGTACGATATGTAATTGTCTTATTTAACATTTAACCAAACTGTGTTGCAGTGGAGATCTTCAGGTTTCAGCTAGCGCTCACTGCACGTTCTCTACTGCTCAGAAAGCTGTCGGGAAAGACAACTTCACACTCATTCCTGAAGGGACCAATGGCATCGAAGAGCGCATGAGCATCATTTGGGACAAGGCTGTCGTACGTCATCATTTATCTTTCCACTTTTCTTCTTTCTAAAGTGAACTCTTTTTGTTAGATACATATTAGTGCTAATGGCATATAAAACAGCGCCATCCAAAGGCAGGTATCATTCATAATTTTTCAGGAATTGCTTTTTTTTAGTGTACATGTAAAAGTAGGGTTCATTCTTAGTTGTGTTTTCTATTTACAGGCAACAGGTAAAATGGACGAGAACGAGTTTGTAGCAGTAACAAGCACAAATGCAGCAAAGATTTTCAACATGTACCCTCGCAAGGGCAGAATCGCAGTGGGCTCAGATGCTGATCTTGTCATCTGGAACACCAAAGAGACAAAAACCTTCTCGGCTAAAACTCACAACCTGGTATATCATTATGACCTCAAGTGAACGAATTACCAAATGATATTCTAACTAAGAAACTTGTAATTTAAGCATTTCTATTTGTATATTGTTTTTTTTTTTGCAGAGAGTGGAGATGAATATATTTGAGGGCATGGAGTGTAAGGGCTTTCCGATGGTTGTCATCAGTCAAGGCAGTATTGTTCTGGAAGATGGGAAGTTGGATGTGCTGGAGGGTTCAGGCCGCTTCGTCCCAAGGAAAGGCTTTCCAGATTACGTGTACAAGAGGATCAAAGCCCGGAGCAGGGTACGAGACTTAGATGATCAGATGAGGTTTCTGTGCCTAAACAATTTATACTTGTTGTGTACGGGCACTGTTTGCAAAAGCTAACAGAAACCCAAAACCACATTTTTGAGATGTTAACAGATATGTACATGTTGCATATTACTTAAAACAGTAATAGCTGTTTCAAAATATGTTTTTTACGCTTTTTGGGACCGTTTTGTTCTTCCGGTTTGAAAAGTTTCGTAAAAGACATGTGATGTAAACCCGATTGTTGCTCTCGTATGGCCCTTATGCATAAAAATGTGTATTTATCTTATTAGGCACATTTTAACAGATTGTGATGCGTGTGTTGCAGATGGCAGAGGCTCGTGGTGTTCCTCGAGGCAATTACGATGGGCCAGTCCATGATGTAATCAGCATGACCAAATCGGTACCACCGACTCCCACCACTAGAGGGTCCAACTGTCCAGGGAAAAGTGTTCTGGGGCCCACTAGAAACCTGCACCAATCAGGATTCAGCCTATCTGGTAACCCTTGATCGCTATCTTTTTCTGTATAATATAGTCGTATATTAATTTATTTTTTTAGGATCAGATATAAAACAAGACAGAGGTTAGGATGTTGGACTAGTGATTGGCAGGTCTATAAATGAAACAAAAATCACACTGAATAAGAACATCCGAGTAGGGAAGGATGTGTAGTTATAATGGGGCACGGCGGCTTAGTGATTAGCACGTTCACCTCACAACTTCAGGGTCAGGGTTTGATTCCAGTCTCCAGCCATGTGTATGTGGAGTTTACATATTCTACCCGTGCCTCAGGGGTTTTTTCTCCGGGTTCTTCGGTTTCCCCCGGCCCAAAAACATGCACTCTAGGTTGATTGGCACATTGGAAAATTGTCCCTAGTGTGTGAATGTGAGTGTGTGTGTGTGTGCCCTGTGATGGCCTGGCATTCCATACAGGGTGTATCCTGCCTTGATGTCATTTCTATATATAAAAAACAATATAAGCTTCAAATATTGGACAACCTTTTTCATGTAATATGAAGTACAACAAATGCATTAAATGCTATAAAGAATTGAGGTCTTCCCTGGACTATAGATTTTTGTGACTTACAAACAGCATGCACGTCACTTTAAAGACTGACCGTTAATAAATTGCACATAAACCTGGAAATAATCTGCTTTGACTTTTGATTATGCCATAAACAACCGAAATCACTAACGAACTCTTGTCCGTCGAACAAAGGAACTCAGATGGATGACCACATCCCTAGGCGTACAGCACAGCGGATTGTAGCGCCACCTGGAGGCAAATCTAACATCACATCCCTCTCATGAGGCGTGACAACGGAAGGAAAACATGCAAACATCCACAATTGGCTTCCAGTTTATTATATAACAATAACATCATGCAAGCAACACTTCATTCACAACCTTCACCTCCAAACTGCAACAGTCCCACATTGTAGCATGAAACACTTTCCAGAATATCCATACCTTTTTCTGTACTAACACCTTATTCAGATTTTACATACAAGTAGCACTCATAATGTGATGGAGATGAATAGTCAGTGATTGTATTGTCTGTATTATACTGGATTGGATGGATGACATCCTATGTTGCCTTTGAAACACTGCTTTTCCTATCTGATGTGTTTGAGACTGGATTTTTTAAGAGGGGCCATGTGTCTTTGAACAAGCTACCTATAGATTGTTTTAGCTTTGTAATAAAGATAGACTTGGTGTAGTTAGGTGTGTATGTTAGTAAAGTTCTAAAGAGCCGACAGGCCAGTGGTTGAGTGTTAAATATCTAAGGCCTTATCTTTCAAATAAAGAAAGAATGGACTATAATTCATTACAGATGAAAAGTCATTGCTTTCCATCCACTGGCATCATCTGGTCATTCTAGTGTTTCGATTGTGAAACATTTGGTGCTCTATAACATGCTACTGTGAAGAACAGAACTCTTTTTTATCCTTTACTGTCTAACCTTGTTTAATGTAAATCTCTCATTTTTACTTTTCAAAGGGGCCTCAATTCCAAATGGCCGTTTTAATATAGCTGAATTACACAGACCTGTACTAGTCAGGTTTGTTCGTATTTATTTATTTATTTTGGATTTCCTTTTTTTTTGTTCAAAATGTTCAAAGCCGTGATGCTCTGATGAAAGGAAGCCAGTCAATAAATTTTTTTGTTTTCTACTTTTTATTGTGTTCAGTCTGTAAATATGTTCTGTGCTCTAAACTGTGCATGTTCAACATGTTCAACTTTCAATAAACAGGTTTTTAGGGGAAATGAAGTTCTTATTATTTAACAGGTAATGAATACGGAAGCCAAAGTGTTTTGTTGTTTGAACCTGTAATGTATAGTCACCTATAATAATGATATCGATGTAGCAGGCTTGCATTTCATTTATATGCTTATGCTTTAATTCAAAGGCAGACAGAACACAGCCCCAGCAGAGATATGTTACAGGAGTCGACGGTGGTATAAGGATTACGGCTGAATTTTCATTAATTGACGAGGAAATAATGTCTTTAATTAGATACATTAGCATGCACAGACCAAAAACAGAAATTTTAGAATTAGATCACAAATGTTTGTAAGTGTAAGTTGAGGAAAATTCTGATGCACTACTTCAGATATTTCTTAGAGAAAGATTATGACTATAATTGAGTGATGCCCCTATGTACAAATTGATATTATCTGCAAATACACTGAATTACTGTACTTAGTTCTACAGAATAAAACTACAGTCAGACTTTACAAATAATCTATAGCTCTATCTATATATAACTTTATAAGAATAGAGACTATAATAGTCTTTATTTGTCACATATACATTACAGCACAGTGAAACTATTTCTTCACATTTCTTGAGCCTTGCTCAAGAACCCAAGAGTGGCAATATAGAATAATATACGTAGATGTTCACTTTTGTGTAGCTGACATGTCACCTCTCCTAATTCCCAACTCAGCCACATCTGATATGAAGACATGTGTGCCAAATCTCCTTGGAAAGGGCAAGACCGATTACACAAGGATTGGTGGTGATGAAAAGAGACAGCTGCATATGTGAGGACATACTTTGTCTCAAGAGTGTTTAGCCCACAGGACACTTTATCGCTGTTTATTTATTTTATAGTTACACAATCAAGCTGACTGTGATTGTAGTGGAATTGTACAATTTATATAGAGCAATATATTTATTCAGTTCAATGATATTACACTTGTATAGTGATTTTAATTGTCAGTGTGGTTATAAAACCAGTGTTATATAACATATACAACTTAAAAAAGGGTTATAAAAACATACAAAACATATAGAGGTTATAAAACATGAATTTATATGTG
This sequence comes from Kryptopterus vitreolus, assembly GCA_030449085.1. Lineage (NCBI taxonomy): Eukaryota > Metazoa > Chordata > Actinopteri > Siluriformes > Siluridae > Kryptopterus > Kryptopterus vitreolus. The sequence goes on along the minus strand of JACRUU010000015.1, from coordinate 25,853,082 downwards.
CCTAGAAGTTTGTCCTCAATGAGTGAGCCAGCCATAACTGTGGCAAGGAAACCACTCAAAAGGGACACACCCTGGATGGAATGCCAACCCATCGCAGGGTGCACACACACACATTCACACACACTAGGGACAATTATCCAAGGTGCCAATCAACCTACCGTGCATGTTTTTGGCCCGGGGGGGAAACCAGAGAACCCGGAGAAAAAACCCCTGAGGCACGAGGAGAACATGCAAACTCCACACACACATGACCGAGATGGAAATCGAACCCGGTCCCTGGCGGTGTGAGGCAAACGTGCTAACCACTAAGCCACCGTAGCTTCCCTCCATGCAGAGTTGCAATTAATAATTAATTTAATATGCAAATAATATGAATTTTTAAAACAAATTGTAAAAGAGGGGAGTCGGTAGGTCAGTGGTTAAGGCATTGGGCTATGGACCGAAAGGCCAATACTTTTATCAATATAGTGTATGTAACAAAATTGCTTTCAAATGTATTCCATAATCTTTCAAATGTTTATCAGCATATTTCAAAGTGCAATTTTGTAAGTAAAGATATGTCTACAAACAGCTTAATTTTGATGTATATATACCCTTTATTCCGTTTTGATAACCTAAAACAAAGTGGTTTTAATGATAATGAGTGTCACTGAAAAGTGTGTTATTATGTACTTTATCGCCATAATCATAGGTCATAGTACAAATCCATGTTAGTAAAGCAAAAAATTAAGTTTTTTTTCCCTTTGTATTTTTATTTTATTTTCATAAACGATGGTCACTAAAGCATATTTAGTTGAAATATTCATTATTTGAATCATTAATAGCGCTATTAAGCATTTAGTAAATAATCAATGCAGAAATATAGTTTTATCTTGCTGTGAAATTGAGCCAGAATGAATTTCATGAAGCATGTTCATCACATTTCTATTGAACACGTTTCTATTTCTATAGATGAATTCTGACTTCCTCTTATGTTTTTTTGAACACTTTCAGTCTATTCTGTGTACACGGACACTTTCTCGGCGAGAATACGTAAAGGATGACGTTTACATGTGATGGAGAAATACGGATACAGCTTTTCCGTGAACTTCGCCTTAAACTTGTAGATTAGCGTGTTATCTGCAGCGTCGGAGAACATGACCCTGCCCACATCCCAGTCCAGCTGAACTCGCACTCTTTGTGGCTTCTTCTTAACTGGGATCGGCTCGCTGATGGAGTTCGGTGCACGATAGTGACCCGCGTGCAGACACATGGTCCACATGCCGTGCTCAGGACCGGGCGGGAACCACTCCTTGCGTTGCACGCTGTCATACACGACTCCGAGTGCCCACTCGGTGCTGTCTCCTACCTCTACATCCCAGCTGTGGCGGCCCGTCCCTAAGGCCTCGGAGCCCAGCACACACTCATAGTAGCAGAAGCGCTCCGGGTTATCAGGTACCTGCTGCTCTTCATCTGTATAGCGTAGGACAGTCAGGTCATCAGATAGAGAAAGGCACACATCTGCTGTGTTGGGGTCAAGGGTCACTGGAGCTAACAGGGAAGAGGCATGAGTTGCACATGATTATACAGGGATTTCGATGTTAATAAAAGAGAATAAAATAGAAACGCTAAACAGGAGCCTGCATTATGGTAGCATGTTTTATTGTTGCCTTAGTTAATTGTACGTGTTTATAATTGTATATAAATTTGTTCCAATAAAAAATCTACAGTACCTGATACTGATTTTTTTTTTTTTTTTTTTTTTTTTTTTTTTTTACAAAATGTCAAAATGAACATTATAATATCCTTAAGTCTACAGTGTAGACTTAAGTGTATACAATGTTGGGAAGGTTACTTTGGAAATGGAATAGATTACAGATTACAAATGATGCCATTCAAAATCTAATAAGTAGTGTAACTTCAATAACTTTATAAAAGTAACGGTTTATATTTGATTACTTATGGATTACTTTCACTTGTCCACTAGGGGGCACTTTAATTTAGCATTCTAACAAGTTTCAAGTTCCAAACCCTGGAAAAAAAATAGGTTACATTTTTATATGTGAAACTGCAGCCGGATTGGGGCATGGTGGCTTAGTGGTTAGCATGTTCTCCTCACGCCGCCAGGGTCCGGGTTCGATTCCCATCAACGCCATGTGTGTGTGGAGTTTGCATGTTCTCCGCGTGCCTCAGGGGGTTTTTCTCCAGGTTCTCCGGTTTCCTCCCGGTCCAAAAACATGCACAGTAGGTTGATTGGCACCTTGGAAAAATTGTCCCTAGTGTATGAATGTGTGTGTGATTGTGTATCCTGCCTTTATGCCCATAGACTCCTGAGATAGGCACAGTCTCCCCGTGACCAGAGGGAAGATCGGATGTAGCGGTAAAAGAAGAACAAGAACTGCAGCAGATTGTCATCATTCAAATCCAAATCAGGTTTCAGTTGAAAATCATGTCGTCGTCTAAAGCACTGATTTTACATGAAATTGTTCAGATAGAACCCTGTTTGTAATCTTTAACATTTTTTTTAAAAGTAATTGTAATTTAATTACACATTTTTTTCTCAGTAACTGTAACAAATTACTGTTACATTTATTTTGTAATTAAATTATGTAATGCCGCTACACATAACATTGACAGTATAGCATCACAGCTATTTTTTTTTGCTCAATCTTAGTTGTATTATATACTGGTTGGTGCATACTGTAGGAGACGGTGCTCTGCATTTTCTCCCAGACTCGAAATTTGAGGCAGCTCAGGTGTTTAGCCACATCGATCAGACAGCCGTTCATCTCCTTAAGATCCTGTGGTGTGCATTCCACTCTGTAACTAAAGAGAAATTCTTAATTTAAACCAATCTCTCCTTTATATAATGTCTACCAAGAGTGAAACTATAAATGTTAAATTAAATATAGTTTACTTACCAGTCAGAGGCTTTTTTATAGTTCTGAAATTTAACCAAAAAAATTTGTTAATTTTGTTCATTTGTTAAAATGAATTTATGGCCTGATTTAAAGGTGATAATCTACTGTTATATGTCAGTTATCTTAAAAAAAAAAAACACTCGAGTTATAATTACAGTATATTGTATCTTTTGAAATTGTGAAAATTACATCAAGCCACATCATCTTTACCTTTAAAAATTCAAAGTCTTCGGATGCAATGACCTCCTCAGTGGAGTTAATGGTTTCTGTCAGAGATGTGATCTCCTCTGTTAGCCTGTCTATCTTGTCCTTCATTTTGCGACTCTTTTGCGCCTCTTCTTCCTTCAGTGCTGCAAGAATGGACGCCTCCTCGTCCCGGAGGAACTGCTGCAGCTTCTCAAAGTCGGCTTTTATCAGTTGTACTGTATGCAGGGACTGCCTCTGCTCACAGGCACATATTAGTTTATTATTATTATTATAACATAGAATTATATATTACGTATATGAAATTATATAAAACCCCTACATTTCAATCCAACGTATACTGTATATTATAACATTCTACAAGATTTGAATAGATAGGCATATATTATATGAACACGTCAGTAATTGTACCCATACGTGCTTTTCAACATCCCACTCCAGATGTAGAAATGTATAATAGTGGCAAATTTAGCTAATATTTCGTTTTAGCAGATAATTATTTTAATTATTATTTACTATTAAATCTCCCCTGTAGATCATTTTCTATATTGCAAGCTATAAAATTTCCCTTTTCCCTCTTCATCTGTTTTATTTATAAAAAGTATAAAGTAATTGCGTAAAACTATTATTAAACTACTACAGCAAATTATTTACTTATAATCAATTATATCCAAGATCATTTATTTGCTATGATTTTTTAAACAATTAAATCTAATCAAGTAAAAATGGATACAGTCAAACCCATCTAGTATTCTTATTGTAATGTTAGAGTAAAGGAGTTTTAAGAATTATTAAACTTATTTCCAGCAATTTCAAATCATTTTATATTTGTAATACTTTTTCAGTATTTTTCCCAGAAAAAATGCACCACAAAAAGATAACTGAAAGCTTCACATTAGTAAACAGGTCTGGATATATGATTAATTTATGATTTATTTAAATATTAAACTAGGAAATACCTCAAAATGTTTTCCATGTTAAAAAATATTTACACTTCATAGAAGGACATTTATTTGCAAACTGCATTTGAATGTGTTCAAGTCTTATAAACAAATGAATAGACTTTTACTCTTTCCTTGCTGATTAAAATCATGCAAATGTTTCTTTTGATCTGAAGAATTGGATTATTCGACTCAGAGTAGAAAAATCTTCAGACGGCAGAGTAAAAATATTTTAGGAATGGAGTTTGTCATGCTTACAGTAAATAAAAAAAAGTATCAAAATAAAAAGAGGAATATTAACTTTAAATGACTTTACTCATTAAAAAAACACTATGGAAAACAATATTAGGCCAGCTTTAAAAAATGCATGGAGCCTAAACCTGTAACTCTTTAATTCTATTTAGAAATTCAGTGTTAATAAAAGAACTTTAATAAGAAGTGAAAAAGTTACCCTGATATGATCTGCTGTCTCCTGGCAGATTTGTTTGGCTGTGTTTAAGTTCTCCAGTTTCTCCTGTAAGGGCCTCAATGCAAATCTCAGCTCTCTCTTTAATCACAGTTTGGAGAAAGTATCCATACATTAGCACCATAAGTATCTTAGAACCTGTTCAACACTTAAACATAAATCGCTCCCTCACCTTGCACTCCTGAGCAGCCTCCTCTGTACAATTACACTCATGACCATCATGGTCTTCTCCCTGACACTGTTCACATATAAGCTCTTCATCCTCCATGCAGAACAGTGTCAGGGTGTTGCCATGCCTAGAGCACACCTTACAATCTTCAGCACTGGCATTTTCTTCCCCAAAAAAGCCAAGCCCCAGTTCGGCTTGGGTTCTGTCCCGTCGAGGCTGGCCTTGAAATATGGAGTCAAACAGGCCCTTCAGGACGTTTTCAAGAAGCTCTCGTCCGTAACACTCAGTGCATCTTTGTTGTTCATGTCCAAGCTCGAGCTGGCACAACTGTAAGCAAGACTGACATAAGCTGTGTCCACATGGTAGCAGGAGCGACCCCTCGGCCTGACATCCTGGGCAAACAGGATCACCTGGAGGTAAAGAAGGCTGATCAGATGCCATAATGATTTGTTGTTTTTGACCTTCAGCGCCCACTAATACTGACTTCCTATAGTTGTTCTGCTTTCTTTCCTCTTTCTTGTTCAGTGTATGCTGTGCTCTGTTTGCTCATGGAAATTCCCTGTTGGTTAGTTGATAGGCTATTTATAATGTTGTTATTTTGGAGAGTGCCTTCTGCTATGTCTGTGTGTGTGTGTGTGTGTGTGTGTGTGTGTGTGTGTGTGTGTGTGTGTGTTTTGAAATAGACCAGATGAAAACAGACAGAGGAAAGTTTAATAGGTACAAACTGCTGAGTAACTAACTGTTCTCTGTGTGTATTGCTGTTTGCCCTTTGGCATTTCAGTGTAAAATGATATCCTGAATTCAAGTGGTGGACTTAAATCCAAATGATCAGGTTGAATTATTAAGTAATGTTTGAACCAGGTGTTGATCATATATTGCAAAAGTTTGGCAGATCAAACGTTGAAAAACCTTGTGCTTGGGTGTTGGAATGTTATATGTATATAACTCATCCAACCACAATCATATTCACTCTATCCGGATGGAGCCATTTATCTGGATAGGTTTTTTTGAACAATGACAAACTGAAATGAAATAGGAGTAACGAGGCTATTTTTAAAATGTAGAAGAAAAATAATCACTCCAGTAAAGTACTGCATAGATACTCAAATTCTCTACTTAAGTAAGATAATAAAGCATTTGGTCTCCACCTCCCCCTGAACAAGAAAAAAAAAAAGAAAACGTCCATTATTTATTACAGGAAAATGCCTCCTTTCTTTATGTTGATTTGTTCATGTTACTTCATCTGTGTGTATTTAAATATTTTAAGAGAAAATACAGCACATTAGGAAATATACCGGTATACAGGTAAACAAGTAGAGGCAGAAAACATCGCAAGTCTCCTTTGTACCGTACAGTGTATTTCATTGACTGTCCGTGAACGAGACTAATCCGGATATAGATTTAAGACTGTTGTTTCAAATATCCTTTGTTTTTGTGAGTTACGAGTAAAGAAAAAGTGAAATATAATCAGAAATTCCCCCTTTATTTGTCTGAGACTTTTCATTTGAAGTCTAGGCTCTGGCACTATTGGGCTTGGAGCTCAAACGTTGATGGCTGCCGCCGTCACGCTGCTAATGCTAAATACGATCAGTTTTACAGTCCAGTTAGTATAAAATTGGATAAAAAGCGCGATTTTCATGGGGAATAAGTTATATAGTGTTGTCTGAGGAGAAAGTGCGGGATGCTGCATCGCAATGGGAAATATTTTTGGCAAAAAGAAACGAAGTCGAGTCACAGAGCAGGACCGAGCTGTTCTGGTGAGGAACACCGGCTAGCATGCGAGTCTCTTACCAGAAAAAGGGGGATTATACTTATTATTGTTTTTATTATCGTTCGTATACTTAAATTTCTTATTTATTGTATTTAGTTTGAATGTAGTGGTAGTTGTGTGTGTATAAAGATTTAACTGACATTATCGTCTTGCTCGATTTGCGGCTGTGAAGTGACTTGTAAGTAGCTGATGTACGTATATTGAGCCAGTAAACAGGGAGTGGTTTTCCCCAGAGCGAAATGACAGTAAAACTATCAAAAAAAGTTATTTATTTATTCATGGTTAGTGTAATGGTGTAGGATGTATATCCTTTAATTTCTTTAGCTAGCCGGGCTGAACTAACTTTCAGTTTTGATTTGCCATGTTACGCGATAAATAGTTTAAAGTCTTTTACTTTTTAGACAGTTAGTTTAAAATCTACAGGCCCCTTTTTGTTTTAAAGATAATATTGATAAATTTATTAATCAATTAATTAATTTATTAAAATAATATTTTATTTTTCTTAACTAATTTTAGTAGTAGTAGTCGTCGTAGCACGATTGTTAGTCGTAATTATTTTTAGTAATTTATTATTAGTAATCGTAGTACTAAATATTATTTATCATTAAACCACACACATCACAGAAAAGTACGTACAACAACGCATAAGCTGTTTATGGTTGAGGTTTTCTGTGAAAATGTTACAGGCAGGTATGATTTGAGCAGTAGATCATTGCTTGCTAAGGGAAAAATAATTATGTAAATTTACTGTATTGTCATCTGTCCACACAAATATAATCACATTCTATCATAGTCCTTGTAATATTTACAGCGATGGGCTCCAGTGAGCAGTTTAAGGTTGAATGCTTTTTTTTTTAAATAGGTATTAATGTATTAGATATTTGATAAAATGCTGAATGGGGTCGGATTATTCGCCCAATCGCTTTGTTTCTAGAAAAAAAGGAAGTACATTCAAGTCATTCTCTTTATGTTGAGTGCAGCAACTGAAGCAGCAGAGAGATAAACTGAAGCAATATCAGAAGAAGATCACTCTGCAGCTGGAGAAGGAGAGAGAGTTGGCCAAGAAGCTGCTGAAAGATGGCAAGAAGGAGTGAGTATAGTGATATCCCTGTCATTTTAGTGTTTTAAATGCCCATGTTGCCCATAGCTGTTCGTATCCGGGTGCAGGAGGGAGCAGAATTGCAGGCTTGATAATAGGAATGGAGGGGTGCTGTGCTGTTTTTCTCTCCTATGATTGTGGCACAACTAATCAAAGGGACAGTCCTAGGAGCTGTTTTATGATGTAAGAGAAATTCCTGGATATGAGAGGGATTGGAATTGGCCATGGCTAAATTTGGGAGAAACTGTCACTGTTCTTTTTGGTCATGTATCATCAATCTCAAATACAGAAATTGACCTAAACAAGCGTCACTGTATGACACATGTATTTAAACAAAAATTAATAATGACCTTTGAGTAGAACTAGAAGATTTAATCGTCGAGTTGTTTTATGCCGATGTTGAAAATACGAAATCGATTTCACCTTCCGTAGTTCTCCACCTCCCACCCCGCATTACACGTTTTTAGCTCATGGGCTACATTGACTTTACAAATTTTACTGATGGGATGGACCAACACCAGATGCATACGTTCATTCATTCATCTTCTACCGTTATATCCGATCTTCCCTCGGGTCACGGGGAATCTGTGCTCAGGCGTCTATTGGCATTAAGTCAGGATACACCCTGGATGGAATGCGGGGCCCATCACAGGGCTCGCACACACTCACATTCACACTCACATTTTTTCAACCTACCGTGCATGTTTTTGGACCGGGGGAAACTGAAGGAAAAAAAACCTTGAGGCACGGGGAGAACATGCAAACTCCACACACACACGGCCGAGGAGGGAATCGAACCCCGACACTGGAGGTGTGAGGCAAACGTACTAACCATTAAGCCACCGTGCCCCCCACCAAACATATATATATATAAAAGGCATTAATGTTAATACTCATGTGAATACAGTGCTTCTCAATTTTTTCTGTTGCGCCCCTCCCAGGAAAAAGTTTCACCTGTCATGGATATCTCATTTTAATGAAAAAAAAAAAACATTTTGTGTTTTTGCAGGAAAGCCCTCTTGTTGCTTAAGAAGAAACGATTTCAGGAGCAACTTCTGGACAAGACTGAGAACCAGATAAGCAACCTTGAGCGCATGGTAAATACTTTAATAACTGTGTAAAAGGTGGAGTAAATGCTAAAATGAATTGGTGTTAACACATCTGTCCACTCCGTTACATAGATAATAATGAACATATGCCCTGGGATTAAAACAAATGGGTGTTAGATGTCAACTCTCCTTTGTTCTTTTAGCTATTTTGTTGAATTATTCCAAAAAAAATGTTTGCTGTATCACCAGGAGATCACAAGTTTGAGTCCTAATCAGGAAGCAGCCATCTGTGGGTAGAAGCCTAGAGAGCAGAACTGTCCCTGATCTCTGAGTGGGAGGGATAGCATTTAATTAACAATTTGGCTGTTTGTGTTACTGTGTGTACTTCCCTGTGACGCAGTACGAGTAGTAGGCCGAGATTGTGCAGTTGGCTAACTTTGTGTGATTCGTAGGAAGCACGTGTTAGGCTTCACAATCACTCATTAATAGGTGTCTTGTGTTTCGTGAAGCAATTTTTGGTGGGTGGGGATTGGCAGGCGAGCAAATTTGGGGAGTCACTGGAAGAGAAAACAGTTCATGAGTTCTTTAAAGCTGAGATCAATGTGCTGTTGCATGTGCTGTTCTTCTAACGGATCAAGACATTGTGCTTTTTTGATTGAGCATTTAGCCTGTTATGTTTCTCTTAAGATGCTTTCACTTATTCAAGTGTGTGAAGTTGTTATTCAAGTATGAGTGAATCCAATCCAAGGACTATTAATTTTCAGTTAAGCGCCTCTGACAACATTAGGAACATGGGTCATGGGTCCATCTGCTGATTTATAGTGTTGTTTATGTCGAACACTGAGAAACAAAGGAACAACAGTAACAACTCCTGGTGACTTCATTGTACAGAGACTGGTGATCTGCAGCTTTAAGATTTCTTCCTTTGCGAATAAATCACATGTCGGAATGTTCAGTGTAGAAGTGTTTTTCACAACCTTTTATGATTCAGCATAATGAATACCTGGTGTTTAAACAGTCACATTGAAAAAAATCAAGTCCACTTTTGAAAAGAATGTTATGACAAGTGAGGAAGAGAATATTAATAGCTGTAATCTGTCTATAGAGACAATATTATTTGTTTATTTGCTTCTACAGTATGTGCTCTAGTAGTTAGTTTGGGAGCAACCACAATATTTAACACAACTGATTGTTTTATTTATTTATTTTTACACCTTCATGTTTAACAAGCTGTTAAACTGCCATGCCTTTGTTTTACATGTCCATATTGTCACTAATAAATTTGGTGTTGATCTGAGTAAACTGTTCTGCTTCTTCCACCAGGTTCAAGACATTGAGTTTGCACAGATCGAGATGAAGGTGCTTGATGGACTGAAGATTGGCAATGACTGCTTAAAGAAAATGCATGAGGTATGTGTATGTGTTTATTTGTATACAATTTATTTTAATGTGCCAGTGTTTGTGTGTGTGTGTTTTTAAAGACTTAGCCTTCCCATATTACTCTAATTGTATTCATCTTTAGTGTTGCCCTTTATTTATTATTTGTTAGTCCAGATGAACCATGTGGTCACTGATGTGTTGTGTTCCCTGGTTTAATCCTCTTTATCTCATTAATACAGGTGATGTCCATAGAAGAAGTGGAGAGGATTATGGATGAGACCCAGGAAGCCATCGAGTACCAGAGGGTGAGTGTCTAAGTTTAGCCATGTTATTGCTCAGATCCATCATGAAATGAGGCCACCAGTGTTCCTTTGGACTCAAGATAGTCAGCATTTTAAATTAATGTGTTTATTTGCTATATAATCCCTCTGGCTTCCAGTAAACCTGCAAGTTAGAAATGCCCCCCCCCCCCTTTTCCCCAAGATAAAGATTAGCTGTGTAACTGATTATGTGTTACTGTTTCCACATGCAGCAAATTGATGACATTCTGGCCGGCTCTCTGACCCAAGAGGACGAGGATGCTGTATTAGCCGAGCTTGAAGCTATCACTCAGGTTTGCATTTTTGTGCCCACTCTTGCAACTGAATTGTTTTCTTAGTGCCACCTGCATTGCCTAATTCTGTTTGTGTATCCATGCAGGGAGATGTTGAGCTTCCTGAGGTGCCAGATGAGCAATTACCAGAGATACCAGATCAAGAGCCTGGTGTGTATTCTCACTCTGACCCTTACACACCTTCTCTATGAAGAATGTTCCATTGAGAGGCGTGCTGTTATTGGAAATGATCAATAGTGTGCCTCCTAATTTTAATTTATATTTGCAGAATATATTTGAAACAGTGTCCTGTTATCATTAATGAACAGCAGAGCACGGACCTTTGTTCTCATAACAGTTCTCTAGCAGAAAACATAGGATCAGAGTTATGTTCCCATAGTAATAGGCCTAGGATGGGGGAGTGAACTTTTTATTTATTTAATTGTGTAATTGTTGCAGTTTGTAATCTAATAATATGATAAGACAGTGGTTAGGATATGGTTATTGTTTTTAGTGATCAATGGTAAAACTGACTGACATACTGTACACAGTGACAGAAAACATGACTATAGTTCATGGAAACTAGACTCACACAGGCAAGAGAATGTGAACAGCGCTGAATAAATGAATGTAAGAGAAAGACTACCCTAGGCAGTAATTTAAAAGATAACCTAGCTAACTAAATTGAAAATAAATATATATATATGAAAGTCAGCTATGATACGGTGCCTCTGGAGCACAGAGGGTTAAGGCTCTTGCTCAAGGACCCAAGGGTGCCAGCTTGGCAAAGCCATGGCTCGAACCCCCAACCTTCCTATCAGTAGCCCAACGCCTTAAAACACTGAACTCCCTTTTATTGAAGTCCTTACTTTAATAAGGTTTTCTTTAAACAATTTGGAGGTGCATTAACAAAATTTTAGGTTTATTAACTGGAACTGACTTCGTAATTAGCTAACAATAGCCCTGTGCTTTGTGGTTGGTGATCTTTAGAAAGAAACCAGTTTTTGGATGATGTTCTGTCTGGAGTGGCAGCTGAATTTGGATATTATCTAGTTTTTCTGCATAACATTTAATGTAATGTTTAGAGCATTACTGCTTCTCATATTCTGGTAAGAGAGATGCTATTTGTTTTATATACCATTGCTAACAAGAGCTTTAAAACCCAATGATGTATTAATCGGGGGGTCTGGACGAGTATAATATTTGCAATGATGTGAAATATCCAAGCACCTCATTTCCCTTGTATATGCTTACAGATCCATCAGGGTTATGTTCAGGTTTCAATCTGTTTAACGTTTATAGTTCAAAAGCATCACCTACTCTACACCTAAACACAAACCTCATAGCTTAAAAAAAGCTGAATCAACCCACATTATTACAGGTCAATTTGGAAACTAGGAAACCAGACAGAACAAGAAATTGTTTTCAAATTTCCAAATTAATTTCCAGATGGTTTATTCATACTTGAAGAGACAGAAATAACAAGATGATACAGCAGAATAAAACTGATTGTTTTATGTTGGACTGCTTAGGATTACATTTATATTTTTATATAATTCTTTTTTTTTTTTTTTTAAAGTATTCGTCTCCAACCACTGATCATACAGAACAAACATCCATCCATCCATATGTGTGTGTGTATAAGTGTATGTATGAAAGTTTGCATGAAAGTTGACGACCACTGCTTCACTGTGTTTGTGTACGTTTTAATTATCCAAAACTGCACAATATGATAATCATATGAACCCTTTGGAATTGTTTCAGAGCGAGAGAAGGACCGGGTGAAGAAGAAGCCGGAGAGAGAGCTGTTGTCTTTGTAAAGCCTCACCACTGCACTTTTCTATCGTTTCCTGTAACTCCCAGGGTGTAGACTGCAACGCACTCCAGTCTACAAATGAAACTTTGTAGACGCATTCAAGAAAACTCCACAAATCTACGGTTCATCATGTGGGGCTTTTTCACAGGAGAGTGCTGTTTGTTTTACTCTTACTGTACTAACCCTCAACCTCGGACTGTCCTTTTTCCAATCTGTCCTTTTCCAGGTCTGTTATGTTTCCATGATTATTTGTTTTTAATGAGATTGACCCTATTAGACAGTGATTATAGATTTTTTTCCTTTCCATTTTCAAATAGAAATCCATCTCACATGACAACAGGGGTCAGTTGATGGAATAAATAACATAAAACAGGATAGCTTTTTCCCCCTGCTACACCCACCACACTATCAATAGAAACCCCTGCAGCATCCTCATTACAACTGTCCTTGCCTGATATTCTTTTTTGTTTATTATTTCTTATGTAAATTTCTTTATCATTTTAGTTGTCCACCTTTAGAGTGGTTATATTTCTATCTTTTAATTTATTATATATATATATATATATACACATATACACTTTAAAGTCTAGGTTTTAATCCTATATACATTACAACCCTTCTGGACAGTTATAGGGCAGTACTTTCTGGCTCGTGTTAAATCGCATGTGAAGATTTGTAGTATGAGAAAAGCTGTGTTAAAGCAACTTCACATTACCTCTCTATACAGGTGCGTACACACTCACTCCTACTTCAGGCGGACTGGTTTAGAAGTTACTCCTGTTCACACATTTTCAATGAATGCAGCCATTTTATTTTTTATTTCACTGATTTACATTGGCCTTTTTGGCTTAAATATATCATTTGTTTTTAGAGAAAATCTCTTATCTAAGTGAGTTTTCCCCCCCAACATTAAAAAGCCAATACATACCTTTTTATCTCTTGTGCGGGAATACACTTAACTGCTCTGCTTTCAGAGCTTTCAAGTCATAAAAGTCTGATTATTTCTTTTTGTTATTTTGCAACAATAAAGTTATTTTTAATCATTTTGTATTTTGCTCTGGGTTCCATTGTAGATTGGTGTTATTCCCCACTAGGGGGCAGAACAGTCTTTTATACTTTGGAAACTTCCCATTACTTTTGGAAGATTGAGGGTGTCCTCTTTTTGATACAAGTTCCTCTAGGGCTGTTAGTGAATAATTCTGGACATGAGTAACACTGTTTAGTCGGTGGTTAAAGTGGAGGCAGTTTAGGTTTTTTTTTTTTAGTTTTGTAAGGGGGCAGACTGAAGGGGATGGCAATAGAAGAAGTTTGTGTTCGTTTGTGTTCCTGAAAAGCAGCCTGTGTAAAACCATATTAACTTTCAGACTGAATGAGACTGATTTTTGTAAGTTGTAACCACTCTATAAGCATTTAATGCTCATCTGATCACACCTGGTCAATTCTTGCTCTTAGTGTGTTATTGTATGAGGAGTGTAAAGCTTTCAATTGGTCCTGGAGGTGTACTGTTGTGTATGTATGTATGTGTCAGGCACTTATTCTGTCTCACCACAAGGTATTAGTGTCAGCCACAGCAGTTCAGATTCAACACTGGTTCGGTCTTAATCCGATTTCACTGATGTGTAATGATGCTAAACAACCTTTAATCCTGGCTACTGATCCCTCGTCATTTCGGAGCTTGGTCGTTTACACTGTGTTAACAGACTTCAGATAAGACATTTACAATGATGTGGAATCAATTCATTATGTGTTTGGGGGGGTTAACAAAAGCAGGATTGTCCATTAAAGTAGTTAAGTTGCCTTGACCTTTAAAATGCCTAATGTCCTTACAAGGCTTATATTTGGCTGTACCCCACATGGATACTGTTTTTTTAACAAACCTAAGAGTGAAAAGCTTTCATTTGGGTTTCTAAGGTTATGGCTTGGGATAGGGGTGTGTGTGTGGTGGTGGTGGTGTGTATGTGTGTGTGTGGTAGGGTTGGTTAACAAAAGCAGGATGGTCAAGTTGCGTAGCTGATTTTCCTTGACCTTTAAATTGTGTGCCCTCTTTTTAGATTTGAAAGACTGGAACATTTTGAAAAGGCCAGTGGGTGTGTATGAGTGTGTGAGGGAGAGGAGGATCGCCTGTGTGTGTGCAACCCACAATTAAACCCCGCTAACGTTTCCTGCGTGGGTTTCATCCGTCATAAAGTGAAAAAGTACGGAGGGATCCCTCGCCTACATCTCTGTCTCTCTCTCACACACACTCCGCCACCTCCGCCAAGAATCCGCAGTGCTGCGAGTGTTGCGTGTTCAGCAGCGCTCGTCGCCCCCGCGCGCACACACACACACACACACACATCCACCGCACACGTCTACCACAGATTCAGGGTCCAAGAATCCCAGCATCCACCCTATACTGTACATAACTTTACATGGTGCGCTCTTATAACAATAGCCTACACACCCACTGTAATCCATTCCTGACATATATTTTTATATAACGCTGTAATACGGATATAACCCACGTGCCTAAAATGGTAGACAGAAGGAGATGCAGTATACACAGGATCTCGTATTGTACAATGCCCATTCACCTACCCAAAATAAATCACTTGACGAGAAATATCTAGGTGAATTTTTACTGACTTCAAGATGGATGCTGTCCATCTATGAGTACGGGGTACTCATGCTATGATCTGAGTACAGGGTTGAACATGAATGTGTGGTAAGAAAAGTAATCCACCTCCTTCTATTCACAGCTTTCACACTCACAAATGGACACGGATCATTGGCCAGATATGATTTGGACCATTCTCAGCAGTGACATGTGCCATTGCATGAATGTGTTAGGGACATCAGGGATGGTGCATATTTCCCATTAAGTTAGGTGAGAAATAACAATGATGCCCGGAATAGTGTTCCCATAACCGAATCTGGATCTATTACAGTGTACACAGCCGATAATTCACAATCGCGTTGTCCTTTATATGGATTCCCCCAGGGTTCTCAGGTTTTCTCCAATCCTTCCTAAATGATATATAATTATTTATTTTATATTTATTTATTTATTGCATATCAATTGTATCAATGGATTATATCCCAAAAGTAGCTTTTCAGATAAATAGGTTATACAATATGACTTTTAGTGGCTATAAGTTTATCCCTAATAACTGAGTCACTAACTACTGTGATGGAAAGAAGAAACCTTGAGAGGAAATCCATCCTCATTCACCTCATACATCTCCATCACAATTCACTGATCGGTCAGTATCAGATTTTACACTCAGATAGAGTCTGAGCATGACAGGCTTAGATGACAATGTTTAATAAGTATTCCATTTTAAGAAAAAAAAAGAAAGAAAAGGATGAAGAAGAAGATGGGGAAAAAAGATGGTTATGATGATGGTGATGATTTGCCTTACAGCAGTTCCGCATGAATGGTTTGCTTCCCGGGGTTGGGCGGAGCTTTGGGCGGAGCTTCGGATGAAGCGAGAGCATCCCTTAGTGACGAAATAAGCTGTCTCGCGCCGGCTGTCCTCCGCGCGTGGGCACGCTGAGAGAGAGAGAGAGAGAGAGAGAGAGAGAGAGAGAGAGAGAGGGAGGGCGGGAGAGACGTTGAGAGAATTCCGTATAAAAGCCGAGCGGCCGGTACTCTCTTCGGCTCAGTGTCTCCTTATTGTCTCAGTTTTACACTGCAGCGTTATTCCACCATCCTCTTCACTCCGCGCTCCACAAGCTGAAGTTCCTTCTCTCTCACGCCGTCCTTTGTCTCCGAAGTGGGAATTAAATTCCTGTCCATGGTTGTGACCGGAACCTCCAAAATGTCCCGAGCCGACGAGGTGCACCGCATAACGGAGAATGTCTACAAGGTAAGTGAATGAATGAGAAACAGACTGATAGAAGTGTGTGTACTTGGTGTGTAAGTCTGGTCTTGGTGTATTCTGTGAACACGCGGTGTAAGTTTTCTTCTCTTCCTCTTCTACTTATTGTTATTATTATTATTATTATTATTATTATTATTATTATTATTATTATTATTATTATTATTATTATTATTATTATTATTTTCCTTCCATGCCTATGTAGTTTATAACTCACTTTACATTGTATTGTCCCCTGACACTTCTTAATACTGAAACACGTGCCACCTGTCATCCAGGTTATCCATGGCACACCTGGGTCCCGAAGTAATCTCACCATTAATCTCGGATAGTAATCCAAACAACACCTTGTATGTTGAATATGGAGCTCTGTAGTGCATCAGCTACAACACAATATCTCTCTCTCTCTCTCTCTCTCTCTCTCTCTCTCTCTCTCTCTCTCTCTCTCTCTCTCTCTCTCTCTCTCTCTCTCTCTTGTCTGTTCTGTTGAAGGCCATGGATGTGAGAATTTAAAACAGATGGATATTGCATGGTCTGAATCACAATACTGACTAAGAACTTCTTTTTCATAAGACCTTTTTTTTGTTGGTAAAATCTTCTCAGCTCCATTATGGCTGGCTGTTTGCGAGGGACAAAAACTCATTTTGCCCGGTGTCTCCAAAATCCTGCAGCTCACCTAATGAGGCGTGTTAGTAACAATCCTGTGGACATCTGGGTAGGGACTTAAGTCCTGGAGGTGTTAAACCATCACCACGAGGCTTATTTTGTCTGAGAGGAGACGAGATGAGAGTGAGCCGGTTGTTGATCGGTTGTTATGCACTATAGTGATTCCTCAACATTATTCAGATCAACCCAAATAGAATAAAGGGGCAGTTTATCATTTGTCAACTAGTTTTTAGGGACTTTTAGAATGAGAAAACCTTGTCACTGCAATGCAGTAGGTTTTAAACACTTCTTCATTTCAGTCTTCTGATTCAGAACTGGTCAGACGTTCTTCATTTCCTTTATGTCTAACTCACATGGAACAAGTCAAAACAGTTTGTGTGAATGCAGGAACAAATATAGTAGTGATGATACAGCACATGGGGCTATGAAGATAGGAAAATGAAGGCTTGTTTTTACTTTGTTTGAGTGGGTTTTTAAATGTTTGTCTGCTTACAATTTAAGACTAGAAGTGGACATGCCGTTGGAACACAGAGCAGGGAATACACCTTCTGCATGATGTGCGGAAAAGCTTTTAGAAATTTTTTTTTTCCCTACAATTTTTTTTCTCATAAAAGATGTAGTTTTGACACTGCTGAAACATTGCTGAAAATGAGCCTGAGATTTCTTCTGCTGCTGCCAAGACAGCCCCGGTGTAATCAACCTGTGTGAAGCCACCATAACTAACCAGGAGAGATGCCAATGCATCTGAAGTGATTTCTCCTTGTCGGATTGAATTAATTGCCTTTCCCAAACAGGACCTCATCTCAGATCCCTGTAGACATTTCTGACTGGCACCTACAGCGTGTTACTCTAACGACTGATCAGTGGCGGTTAGGAGGAGGATCAATCTGTAACTCTGTGCCGTTATTTTCGGAAGCCTGTGGTGAACTCTAGAGATTATCGGAAAGAAGCAGTGCCAGCCGAGCTAATGAGTTAGCATGGAAGGATTCGCTGCGTGGTGTGTGGACAGGAGGTAGTTTAGAGTTTGTTTTATTTCTGTTTATTGCCTGACACTCTCAGCTCTGTACCAAGGGCACAATGTAGAGTGTTTTGAAAGTGAAGGGTGCTGCTCTGTCCTTTTGGCTGGGCACCTGTTTATGACTATGGCAGCTCCAGTTGGAGACGACAAGGATGCAGAATGCTTCATTTGCACACTTCAGGCTGCCAGTCAGGATGAGCTGGCACAAAGGGCAGTGGGTTCTCAGGTCTCGTTGTCTCACTTAAAGTGTTGCAGATAAAGGATTTTTGTGTTATATATCACAGTAAGAGGCTGCTGAACCAAATGCATTCTAAATAAGTGTGTAGTGTGGCATCTTTTTCTGTTGTTGGATAGAAGTATACACAGAATTGGGTAAGGCGTGCGCGTGTGTGTGTATGTGTGTGTTTGTGTGTGTGTGTGTGTGTGTGTGTGTGTGATCGAGAGATTGTGAGAGGTTTGGCCTGGCAGCTGCTTAGTAATCTCACAGTTCCCCCTGAGCGTTATGCCTCCTGTCCACGCTCACGAGTGACTCAGCCTGCATCTGCCAGCTTGAGTTGGTGGCGTCCTGTGGTCTGTGTGTGGTGTGTGGTGTGTGTGTGTGTGGATCCAACCTAGACGATATCTCGCAGTATGTGGGCAGTTTCTCAACCTCTCGTGAATGTGGGGATGTATAATCGAAAAAAAAAACAAAAAAATGATCTCATGTATCAAAAGTTATAGTGTTGTACTGGATACAATCTCTTCCACTTTCTATCTAGTTGCCAATCTTTGTAAAGCTCCGAATCGAGTCCTATTGCACGTCTTCTCTGTTATAACAGCAGAAGCATTGTTCTTGGCATGATTGCTGAAGTGCAGTACAAAAGGACACTAAGTATAAGCTAAAGAATTCTATAGCAAAAGAGACAGGCCATGCAAACCAGGCAAGTCGTACACCACGCGTCTCTGAAAATTTACAGTAAATATAGGCGTAGCTAAAACTCTGGGTTTGTACATGTTCTAGTTCTAAAGCAAACATCAACTGCATGTGACACATGGTCAGGTTAAGAGGCTCTCTTCCTGGCACCTATGCATGAGCAAGACTAGTGGTATCGGTAGAGCTGGTTTTGGGAATGTTTGAACACCAGTGTCAAACCCAGTCAAGGATTTCTGTGTTTTGTTTTTTTTTTTCTTTCTGTAGGTTATGTTTTGACTTCGGTATTTCGCTACTACAATACAAACTGAACATTATGTATTGAATTTACACCAAACGTTCATTTCTGTATGTCAGAAATGACAGATCATTTTAACATATAGTTTTTCAGAGTTTGATGAGGGGTAAAATTCTTGACTTTTAAAACATTATTATTTAGAAAGCTTTTGAACACCACAAAAGTCTTGACTGAAATTTTTCATCCATTGTACACTCTAATGCAATTAATATGGAGTTTTTCGTTTGTTTTGGCACAAGGTGGATAAGGTCACTGGTTGCACCACAGGGGCATGTGGGCCGAATAAATGTGGTATGTGTTGGATGTTATTCAATTGCTATCTGGTAAAAGAAGAAAGTTTCACGAGGCATTAAAAAAAAAATCTGCATTTATACGTTTGTCCATTCGTTTGATCGGAACAACGAGTACAGGGCCACAGAAAGTGGATTTTCAGACCCTCCTTGGAGAAAAGAGCTAAATCAGGCACCATGCTAACCCACTTTACTGCAGACCCTGTCTACTAACAGATGGTAGTGTTGTGCTTTTGGCACCGGTGATGTGTGTTGTTTATTTGTTCAAGCTCGTGCAGGTTTTAGTCATCATAGTAGACTGTATGTCCATTCTGTCCAAGTATTATTAATATGTGGATTAGAGCATGCACTCTAGTAATTCACCCATTGCAAATACCCCACACAAACACTTTCAATTAGTGTATATATTGTAAATACAATAGTTTATATAGTGGTGAAACTATTTGATGAAAATCTATGAAACTCTTCTACTGTTTACAGTATATTTTGTTGTTTTAAATGGCACCACGCCTAGAAACATTTCACTCTATAACCAGACAAGCGACATTTTCCTCATCCTTTACATGGTTGAAATCATGAACATGTATTAAGCCTTAAATCTGTTTGGATCTTGCTTAGCTTTTTGGAATCCTGCAGATCTCTTGTCCCTGTGTGTTAGAGTAATGCCTTTAAAATGATGTTAGTCTGTGCAGAACATCTAATTTAATAGACATCAAGAATATATATATATATATATATATATATATCAGAATATATATATATCTTAAATATATATTTATTTTTATATATTTATTTTAAATTAAGGTGTGAATTGATTTTTTTTAAGCGTACTCAGATTATTTAATAACGAAAAGCTCAAATAATTCCTCTTTAAGTATTGCATATCTGGTGTGTTTGTACGTTATGATTGTATAGATGGACAAATGACCCCTTCCTGCATTTTTCATTTATAAAAGCAATGACCTGTACATGCACTGTACATGTAAGAATGGATTAATGTGCCGTGCCTCTCGCAATTCAGTGTCCTGTCCTGTGTTTTGAGGCTTGACTTTGAGAGGAAACATACATATTTGATCTAGTTGTTTTAATCCACTAAAATACCACTAAAATAAGTTTTCACTCTTTTACACGACCTAGATTTGTGTCATCCAGATAAAAATCCGTCTCTTAAACCAAGGTCTCTCGTTTGTCTTCCTGGCGACATTTTGGCTCAAATAGTTCTGGTCTGTGAACTAATGTGCTCTTTTGGCAGCCATATTGGAACTAATTTGGTGCAAAGAGGGAATGGTGATGAGATTAATCTTGCTACTGCTGTGCTGTTTAAAACTGCAGATTGGCAGGACAAGCTGCCAGGGCAATCAAGGTCAGGGAGGCGGGATGTGAGAGATGAGACTGGCAGTGGATGAGAGAAAGGTCTCGAATGGAGGGTTGAAATAAAGGAATTTTTATTCCTTCATTCCAAACACACACTGTGTATTTACACGTTTGGGGAAATTGGAGCATGAAAATGCTTGTGCATGCTTGTTATTGGATTTTTACTGACGGACACAGTGTGACGATATGGATTCTCTGTGTTTTAGAGGATAGTACATGTTACGAAGCTACGCAAAGGCATTTCATCCTTGATCTCGTAGACGGATAAGAGTACGCGCGTCTCAATTTGTCCCCGATCACGTGTGCGTGCACATGAGCACTTGACAAAAGCTTTACTGCATCACTGTTGTCATGCAAATTAGACAGCGCTCTCGCGCACGCATGTGTATGTGTGTGCGTGCGCCGTCTCAGTCTTCAGACCGATTCAAACAATCCACCGTTGCTTTTCTCTGAATGGATCGGCACGCTCTTTCGAACGGGGTTCCTCTGCTACTGCGCATTCTGATAATTCACAATGGCTCCATCTGAAACCACCCCCCTCCCCCTTGGCTGGGCAAAGATGGTACAGCCTGAACGTGCCGAGAATACGAATAAACTGCAGCAGAGAAAGAGGACTGCGGGGGAATTCCGACACAACCATATATGGGCACGGAAGTCTTCTCCTTCACCTCCAGTGAGGTGGGATTCATGCTGGCGCAGTTGTGCGGAGGCGGCACACGCTCTCACAGCAGATAGCAACTCATCTGAAATGTAAATGGACGCGTGAGTATGTGATGGGTGTTCACATCACCAAGTCTCCTCAGACCCTGATGGAGCACCGATTCTTCAGATGCAAAATTTATATGGTATATTCAGTGAATTCTGATGTGGTGATCTAAGAAATGGATTATTATTATTATTATTATTATTATTATTATTATTATTATTATTATTATTATTAGTTGTTGTTGTTTTTACTTCTTGTGCAGCAGTGTGAATAAAACAACCTATTATGTGTAAGTCCATTTCATTACAAGTGCCCTATAGGGACATCAAGAATGCAAATTACAGTTGTTCACAAAGCATAATGTCCAATATATGAACAACAATTTTTTGAGACCCCTGACTTTTCCAGCTGTATTTGGTTCTGGAATGTCTTTCGACATATGTTAGCATTATATGACATTTTCCCCCTTCACTTGAGATAGAAGGTCCAAACCCATTTCAGTCGGAAAATGCCCAAAGCCAGTCCATGGAGTGGATGATCTCCAACATTTGGGTTGAATCGGAGCACTGACCGCACCGCAAACCTCCTCGTCTACATCAGTACCTGTTTTTTTTTAAACACCCTTACGCCCAAGCACAAAATCAACTCTGAAATCTACTATAACGTCGTCCCTGAAGACTGAGGTGATCATAACAGTAAATAGGGACTGGATGTGGAATGGGATGTTCAAAAAGTACTTATGGTCATTTTTTTTGTCTATAGTGTATATTTAAATCATATTTATAGCATGATGCACATTGAATAAGTCTTTTTGAAGGTGAAAAAAAGACACCCATCTACTTTCTTAGTGACCAAATTGTCTGTTTAATGTTTGACATAACTTGGCAGAAGAAGCTTATATAGATATCATAACAACCTTAAAACAGGCTTCATTACATTCTCTGTTTGCATACAAAGTCTGTGTGGTGTCAGTCACCATCACACCTATTCATAGATAACATATGCCAAATTAGACTTGATTCCAGGATCCTGAGTTTCGCAACAGAAATCCCAAAGCCAATAGCCAAGAAAGCAAATTTGTTTTTGTGCTCTGTGAGTGGGCGGGATGATGTTACTTTCTTCTTTCTGTCAATCACAGAAACACTGTCCAATCAGTGGTGTCTGTGAGATCATAAATATGAAACGTTCAAGCTGCTCGTTATACGGGAAGAGATATAGTTGACTGGTTGTCACGTCTCACAGGGAGCATGTGTTAGTCTTGTCCCTCTCTGTAGTTGTGGTATGATGGGGAGAGCTCAGAGGAGAGTTGGAATTGTAAGGAATTTATGGAAGGGAAAGAAAAAAAAGTGTTTGAGGATTAATGATCATTGTTCAAGGGCTCTAAAGCTCAGCTCAGTCGTTCGGACGCTTGACCTTTGAAGTGCCTCGGAGTTAATTTCCATTTAATGTATTGTCGTTGATAACAGTGTGTAGCAGAAGCTTTTCATCTTGCTTCATTTTCTAGACTGTCATTTAATGTTATCGCACAACGCCATACAAAAGGCACTCTGATTTAAGTGTATGTACAAGTCTCTACTCATTATTGTCTGAAATTCATGCCACTCGTGCAGGAATGTAACACGGGGCATGCTGCTTGACTCACAAGTCTGATTTGTCATCGTCTTTGTGTCTGCTCTAGCCCCTGCATACAAGTTGTTGTGTGTTTCAAAGAATATTTTTATTTGTCTTCCTTCTTTTTTTTAGGGTTTTACTCTTTGTCACCCGCCTGGCAGCAGCTGGTATTGTTAGGCTGCTTATCACAGCTGGAAAAAAAAGAGTCTCAGCTGAGCTTTTGTGGAATAGATGATAAATAATATTACTGATGAGAAGGTGAGATGAGGGCGGTGCTGGAGCACAAGCCATAGTCTTTCTTCCTCAGGTTTGGGTTTGCTTTCAGTGGAGTTTCTCATGGTTTTTCCATTTCTGGATTAGTTTCTCCTATGTGTTTGAAGTGAACACATCATCCGGTGTATTGTTGATGTACTATGTTGATGTATGCATACAGTGTATTCCTCAAATCCACTCTCAATCCACTGAAAATCATTTTTTTTGCCTTATTATATTTTTATGTAGAAAACTACATCATTCTAAAGTGATTCTATGAATGGGGTTCAAATGTATACAAATGATTTATTTTTCTCTACATGTAATAAAGAATTTAAACTATTAAATCTATGCTTCGGATGAGTATATGACTTTAAAAAACAGTTCAAGGTAATGAAAATTGTGATTCTTTTAAAACTGTTTTTATGACATGGCCTATACACTATCACACATATTTTTTGGCAGCTCTTCTCTTTTTTTTCAACCTGAATCTGGTTTACTCAGAAGTAGAACAGTAGGAGGTATTGAACCAGTTTAGTTCCCAAACAGCTTCACATTAGATAACACCTCAAGTGGAGTGTTTGATGCTCACACACTCATTCTCTAATTAGCCTTGTCTTACAGGCTGGTGGTACAGTAGTTGTGCTTAAAGCCTTGTTACCCTGCTGCTTTATCACGACTGTTTCCTTCTCCTATGCTTTAGTTGTGATTTCCTTTTCATCACGAACACTTTTTTCTCTAACTGGCTCTCTTTTGTGGCCGATTCTTCTGACCGGCTATAGAAAAGCCTGTGAAATGAGGTCAGGACTACTTGTAAGGGGGAAAAAAGTTCACGCTTTGTTCTGCGAGTAGCAGATGTTCAAGGAGAGGGAGATTATTCTGATCAGATCGCTCAAATGGAATGCGGAGAGGTTTTCTCTCGCAAGGGTTTCAAAAGGAACAAATGGACTCGAAAGGGCAGCTGCGAACGTGGGATTGGGTGAGTCAGCGTAGGAGCGTGGTTCACCACGCACTCTGGTGCCTCCTCACTCGGTCCCCAGCAGCCCCTCTGTGTCTGAGTGCCCACTTCTGAATGCGAGTGTGTACGTGAATCATCAGGAAATTCAGGGCTCTCAATCAGGGACTGCAGTGCAGTGCAGTCTGTGTGCGTGTGTGTTTGTGCATGAGACTGAGGTGTTAATGAAGGTGCAGAAGTAACGAAGGTGTTAACTGAAGGGGTTGTGTTTTAGTGTTGACATCTGAAGCTCATATTACTCTCAGTTGCGCTATAAAAGCTAAGGTGGCAAAACAAACAAACAAAAAAAAGATTTGTCTTATCTCTGAATTGTTTCAACTTTATACCTTTAACCTGTAATTTGATGATTTAGTACATGTAGAATTAGTCTAGTCATTGAAACCGCCTGAATTAACTTGGACACACTAGTGTAATAACAAATACAGTATACTTATACTGACTATATTTAACCTTAAATTTATCTCCCAAGTCGCAAATTCCTATTTGCAGTAGCGGCTACTTAGATTTACATTTATAGCATTTGGCAGACGCCCATATCCAGAGCGACTTACAATTATCTCATTTATGCAACCGAGCACCCGAGGGTCTTGTTCAAGGGCCCGCAGTGATGTCTTGGCAGCAATGCGATTTGGAATCCTGACCTCTCGATCAGGAAGAGGATTGAAGGTGATGCACTTGAAGGAAGTAAAGTCCGTGTAGTTCTGTTCAAAATCTCCTGCATACGTAACGAACAGCCGTAACGAAATCACAAAGTGGAAGATTTGCTAGTATGTCCCGGGATAATTTAAATTCTCAATGGAAATATGATTATGATTAGTAGCTTTTCCTATGTTTTTATTCGTTCTGTTTGTAAATGTTGACCGCTCGTGTGTTCACCAAAACCTCTGTTTCACTTTCAGTCCATCATGGAGCAGTTTAACCCCTGCCTGAGGAACTTTGTAGCCATGGGGAAGACATACGAGAAGGCACTTTCTAGTGAGTACATTGACAATAATTTTCTACCACCAAAATATTATCACATTCTTTCCTTCTCAGGTCTCATGTCCAGTACTGCCAGAGTGTAAGCTGAAACAATGAAGGATTGGGGATATATATATATATATATATATATATATATATATATATATATATATATAGTGCACACCATTGGCTTGCTGAATTCTTGGTTAAGTTATAACCAAGAACTTCAGAACAGAACATGGTTTCCTTGCATATCGTTTGGATAAAGAATACAATGCTTGTTTACATGTTTTAAATGTACCGTATGTTAAAATATGTGTTATTGTGTGTGGAATTTGGCTTCCTCTGTTGTACTGATATCATCACAAACTGTCCCATGTCAATATCCATCTGCACCCCCCTCTGGCAACCCTCTCACCCATGCATGGCTTCATTAACCATCGCGTCAGTTTGTCTGATCGACTTCTGTCTTTTTCGTTGCGCTTTGTACGAGTGGACATTTGGACACTTTGCACGCGGAAACAAGGGGATACAGTCATGGCGAGGCAGCTGTCGTCACATTGTGTGCTGGGAAAAGGGAAGGCAAAGTGGAACACGGAGCAGGCACAAGTAGGCCAGGCTGAGATGTGCGCAGTCTCATGGAAGGAAATGGGAAAAAGGGAACAGTGCACTTGAGTATCCAGGACAAGTATGGCTGAAACCTGCAAAAAAGTACAAGGACAAGCAATTTCTTTTCTTTTTTTTTTTCCAGGCCATGTCGGGTGCATTTCTTGTTAGTGTATACCCCAGGGAGTGTATCGCAGAAACCACAGCAGAAATCTAATTGTTAATTACTTTTAAAATTCATGTATAATAATTCAGTGATTAGTTTGATTAATGGGAAGTCAGTAGGAGTGTTTAACATATAATGAAACTGCAGACCCACAATAGTTATGATATGGATTTTAATGAAAAGCTCTGATTGCATTTAATACCTCTTTTATGTGCTTAGTCGAGATAAAATCTGGTTTGTGGAAATGCACTACACTTCACCCTGCAGCTGTCTGCATGTGTGACTGTATGCGTGTGTGCGTGTGTGTGTGTGTGTGTGTGTGTGTGTGTGTATGTGTACCCATGCAGCCTGATGAGTTATAAATAGTCTCAAACCCCAGAGTGGGAATTGCTTTCCATCATGCCTGCCCTGCCTGGGCCAGTGCCACTGTGGGTTGAAGGATCTCTTCACTGAAATAGTAAATATAGCAATTCCTCTAGACTGAGAACAGAAATCCTCAACCAATACACCAGTGCATTCTTAAAAAGCATGAAAAGAATGCCATGTGAATCTTCATGGGTTCAAGTGGTATTAGTAGAAATGTAAAGAGGTTGTTCAGTATTTTCCCGGGTTCTTTTTTTTTTTTTTTTAGCTCATCAATATTTTTCTGCTAATTTTTGGAGTTTCCTTGTAAAATCAGATGAAGGGCAGTGGGGTTTTTAGGGCCAGGATGGAGGCAGGTTGGCAATTACAGGGGAGCACATTATAGTTGATGGTTTCCTTGTTTTCAGCAGCTCCCATTAACTCTCTGTGCAGCTGCATCTGGCAATGACTAAAGGAAATCGTAGAAATGGTGCAAAACATCAGAAATTTCTGGTTGAAATGATTATAGAGGATTGAAGTGGTCCTGGTGGTTGCTCTTTGGAACATTTTTCTAGCCAACTTTTTTTTTTTTTTGCCGGAAGTCACTCCTCTATGAGCTCTGTTCATAATCCTCTCTTCCCCCCCCAGACCCACTCCTTAGCACTCTCTTTACCACACAGAATAATGGAGTAACAAAGCCCACTTCATTTTCAGCCCCTAATCTCCCCAGAACCAGGACACACTTGTCAGGGCCTTGCATCAGCAGCTGATGATGAGTCTCTGTAGTCGTACCTGGCTGAAGCAGGCGCTTGCGTGCCCTACATCCACTTTTTCCACTCGTCATTTCATATTGCGCTGTAGATTACGCTGCACTGCAGAAGCTTTGATTGGTGTACACAGAGAGCTGAATATGTATTCTTTATGATTTCACAAATTATTATTCCTAATTATACTGTCTTGGTGTATGTTCGCTAAGACGCATGTGTGTGTATTTGTTAACCTATCAAAACCTTCAATAGTCTCCTTTTTATGAGTTCAGACAGTAAATCCGCTATGCCGTAACATTTCTCCGGTTGCTGTAAGTGATACTCTGGGCTCATTCATGTGGCAGGCCAAATTTTACACTTTGTGCATTGCAGCCCAATCCCAAGCCGCTCCTCTCCATCATGGACTATAGATTTTCCACACACCTGTTCTCATAGGTTAAGGAAGCCATTACGGGTGTAGGGATGCCCGGGGGTCATAGAGAAATAGAATATTCTCGTTTCTGATGTCCCAAATGCTTCCATGTTTTCAGGTGTGACATTTGCAGCAAAAGGCTACTTCGACGCCCTGGTCCGGATGGGTGAACTGGCGAGCGAGAGTCACGGCTCTAAGGACCTTGGTGAGTTATAGACCATAGCTGCAGTGCCTCATGCAGTGGCCAGGACGATTATTTTAGGAATTGTGTGAAAATGTCTAACATGGCCAATCTTACATTTAGGTGCTTTTTCCAGGATGAAAAAAACGTAAATTCCTGTCACGCTATTTTATCGAGAAGGCATTCTCGTTAGTTATACAGGTTTAGTTTGTAGTTTACTTACAGCTTGAAGGAGAACTTTATATTTACTTGAATGATATCTCAACAAGGAGCATTTTGATGGGTTAGAATTTGATTATCTTTATGCCAGTTAGATTTACTAAATGATGCAGAATGCAATGTGTATAATGATTGTATGATATTTAAGGTAAATACTATGCCCTAAATAATGTGAATGAAAATGGTATTAAATTTGTGCTATTTATAGAGACCTCTGCTGCCTGTTGGGCAAATTGCAAAGTCATTTTCAACATTACAAACAAAACTTTTTTTTCCCTAACTAGCCCAGGCAGGGGGCTGGGACTTTGCATTTTTAGGTGGCTGAAACAGAACCCAGTGAGGTCCATACAAAGACATATTGCAACTAATAGTTCTTCTAAAGTGTCTTTGGGATTTCATAAAAATAAAGCACACCATTAAATCAGCAGAAATTATTTCATCCTTGATTGGATCGTTCTCTTTAATTGGTTCATAACAATATAGTATTTGAAGATTGTACAATCTGTAAGTCTCCACTACAGTTTAGAGAGAAAGGTATGGATTGCACAGTGATGTACTGGATGCTATAAGCTTTGAGGTTTATAAATGAACAGAGATAAAAGTGTATTAGGTTGCTTCAAGGTCCAATAGCTTGCGGTCACTCTTTAAATTGGCTTTAGGCGGCTTTCAGAACTGTATCTACTGATATCAGGGAAAAGACTCGAATGGTGTGATGGAGTTGTGTGGAAGCTCTGCAGTGCCAGCTTTCTTCACCCATGCTTCTTAAAGCAAATCTAATTCTGATAACAAAACACAAAAACAAACAGGGAGTGGGAGCTCCTTTCTGCCTGTATTATTTATTACAGAGACTATCAAAGCTCTTACAGGTCACAGTAGCTCCATCTTTCATTTCCTTGCAGGCTGTCTTTGCGTAAATGATTATTTAGTACCTTGTAGAAATTTCATCATTACCTCAATGATATATTTTTTTAAATAATGCAGTCAGGTAGATGCTTTTCCTCTAAAGCCTCCAGCAAAAAATGTTTATCAGTAGTATAGATTTGCAATAGTGTGCTTGTTGTAGGGGTTCAGTATATATTGAACACTATCAGTTCATTGTATATATTAGTATAGATCTACATATGTGGTATCGGTACAGTAGTATAGATTCAGAAATGTGAGGTTTCTAGTAGTATGGATTTGTTTTTTGCCTCACAAACATCTCAAAAGTTTGCTTTTTAGCAGTAGAGCTTCATTTATATGATCACAAATATTTTTGTTCAGTTAAATAGACACAATATGTGCGTGTGTGTATGTATATATATATATATATATATATATCTGCAGATATATGTCTGCAGATTATCTAATAAACAGAGAGTGTGTGTGTGTGTGTGTGTGTGTGTGTGTGTGTGTCTCCCAAATGCAGTTGCTCTTTCTCACACTCTCCAAGAAAATGCATCTACTGGCCACACCCATCTCTCTCTGTTCTCCGTGAATCGTTTCTCTTGTTTGTTGTCTTGCCCTTAGGCTGATATCTGCAGATGCTTTCTAATATGACATCTTGCAAAAAAAAACCCCAAAGCATAAAATCTTTTTTTTTTTCACAAAATTCAGTAATATGAGGAGACTGAACAACTGCCAGGTGGACGCATTCCTGATAAGTGAAATACATTTAAGCTTATTTATACTAAGAAGTAATGCATAGTGATTCTGTGATCCAAAAGGATGGGTGATTTCGAAAATCTGTATCAAAGACTTCAAAAGCCCTTATAAGCTTTCTGGGTGTATGGTTAAGCCATTTTTCATTTGTCCCCTGCTCTTCACTGAGAGTCTTTGTGTATACAGTATGCATGTGTGCCTCAGTGTGTCCACAAACTGGGCTTTGACCGGAGAATGAATTACAATGGTGGAGAATGAATTACAAAGATCTCTACAGATCACGTTAATGATTAATCGTATGTCAAGCCAAAAAATTCCAAGCCATACGCTGTGAATCTCAAAAACCGACTTCTGTTTCTTCACATTCTGAAACGTGTGATGCCACTCCTTTTATACACACACACACCTTCTCTTTTTGGCTTTGCTGCTATAAAAAGGCAGATAAATCTCCTGGAATTAAGAGTGGGGGGGGGGCGTGAGGGGTTGATTTAATTTTCTATAATTGCAGCTCAGTACCAGTTGCAAGACAAATTACAGCTCTAAAGTGAATTAATGCATCTATTTGAATATCTTATCATTTTTGTAATACAAATGAATATGCAGGAATATAGTGGTAGACAATGAACAATCTGACAGTAAAAATATGTATAAAATGCAGGGTGATCAAGAGGAAGAAACCTCTTGAGCTAGTTTTTTCTCAAATAAAATGAGTCTTCAATATCAGTGATTTGTACAAGAGTGTAGTTAAGCTTTCTCCTTAACATGAAGAATTGCTGTGTGTTTTCTTATTTCCTTATTATTATTATTATTATAAGTAGTAGTATAAATATGAATCTCAAGACTGCAATGGCGAGGCCAGGGGGATGAGGTTCCACCCTCGGATTTGCTGCTGCTGACTAACGAGGAAACAAGCATCAGCTGCTCGTGTAATTAAAATATCCTCACACAAGTCAGATAGTGCCAAATAGCAAGACTGAGATGAAAGATGCGACAGAATTTGGAGTACTTGCGAATGATGGGAAAATGGTAATGGTGTAGGTTGTGCTAGAAAAATGCGATGCCCTAGCCATGCTAAGCGACCCTGGCGTGGTGTCAAGTTCCTGCATTATGCTGATGAATCTATTACTCTTGATAATGTATACTGCATCAGCTGTACAGACCAAGAGGTCGCACTTTAACTACGTGTCAGGAGTTCCTTACATAAGTAGTTAGGAAGTAATCTGAACAGTCAAACCCAACAGTCAGTGATTAGTTTGTGTAATCTCCCTGTCCCTTGTGTAACCTCGCTGTGTGAAAGGAGCTGTGTGGAGCACTCCGGTACTCATCACTCCTGCACACATGCACGGACGTAGCCTTCCCGAGGAGAACACGGCTCTAAAAATAGAGCATACACACATGCCTTAGTACACTCTGTTCTGCGGCAGAGAAAGGCAAAATGGGGAAAGAGAGTGTAAGAGCGAGCAATAGCACTGTCCTAAAATGGCTTTTTGGTGATGTCAGTGTTGCCTGAACCAGCCTCCTCTGTCTGCCTCTTGCTAGCCGCACGAGTGTGTGGGATACTAAGCAGCTTCCGGTTTCCTCCTGCCCAAATATGGTCAACATCCTTGCTAGTGGCTGTGCTTTATAGAGCCAGTGCTCAGAATGCAGCACTACCACAGCCTCCTGTGAATTACAGATGATATGATATTTTCTGTGCAAACATTTCGCCTCTATGCTGATATTATTTCCACCTCAAAATAGGTTGTGCTTGTGCTGTCAGGAAGCAACTTGAGAGTCTTTAGTTAATGAATGCCTGCGAAACAAAGGTCTAATCTAAAAAAAAATCTTAATCAGCAGTTTACAGGCAATGGCAAGATAAAATAGAAGACCATAGACAAGTGAGTGTAAGTTTAGTCCTTCAGCATCCGTGTAGCCATTTTTAACAGTCGCATTAACTTGTCCTAATAGTTACTTGTCATTGTCGACATCTCTTTTGGCTATTAATAGCTGAAATATCCTCCAGCATGGAAAACGTCTACTAAATGTTGTATTCCTTCCAATAATATCTCTCATCTCACCTGGTACCTATTTAATTAGAAGTTTTATTTGGCTTGGATAAGTTTTTACTCTGGCTGAGTTTCATGCTTTGCAGGTAGCCATGTTTTGAAGTCCCAGCTTCCTCATTAGAAATATTTCACATGAAATATGCCTAGCCTAATATTTTGGTTTTCCTGAACAATGTGAATTTTGGTGCAAAATATATTCTTGTGTTTTATATATATCTATATATATATATATATATATATATATATATATATATATATATATAGGAGAAAAAAAGGAGAAGGAGAAAAAAACAGTCAACAATACAAGGAAGTTGATCTCCAGATACAATCTGTAAAGTTCTAGCTTTGTGCATTTGTAAATGAAATAGTTTGTAAATGCTGGTCTCCAGCCAGCAGAAATGAATAAGCTGAAATTAAGTCTTTAAAGCTCGCCTGTTTTCAGGAACAGTTGAGTGAGTGTTAAGGGAGTTTTCCAGATAATAACATGATGTTATAATCACAGCTTTTCAAACAGAGATACTGCTGAACATCTTTGCACCTAAACAGGTGTCAAGTGGAAATGCAAAGTAGCATTTTAACACCAGACTGACATGTCTATTAGTTGACAGCTTGACTCTGACTGCCTTGCCAACAGAGATACAGGCATAGACAGACATGCTATAGTTTTTTTCCCCCACTGTTTGGAAGTAGGAAGTTCTTATATAAAGCAAACAGGTCAGTATGATAAAGAATGGAGATGCACCCATGAATGTTATTAGTAACATTAATCATGTCCTATGATTGTTATATACTTATATAAATATACTTATATAAAGTCTAATATCATGGGAACTTAATTGTTTTATGCTGGTTTTATTATATCTCTTTTAGCCTATAGGTTTTGTAAAAATCTAAATTCAGCACCTGTAATAAAGAAGCTTAGTGTAACAGTGAGGAATGAACTTTTCCTGAGATGCTAATAGATTCCAGAAAAGTCACATTTATTGCATTTGTCAGACCTCCTTCTCATGACATTGTGCTCAGAAGTCCAGCACTTTACCCTCGGCTACCTTTTCCTGTATTATGGAGGAATATGAGTAGAAGGCAATTTTGGAGTCTCATTAG
The DNA here is from genome assembly GCA_030449085.1 of Kryptopterus vitreolus. Taxonomy (NCBI): domain Eukaryota; kingdom Metazoa; phylum Chordata; class Actinopteri; order Siluriformes; family Siluridae; genus Kryptopterus; species Kryptopterus vitreolus. The sequence goes on along the minus strand of JACRUU010000015.1, from coordinate 25,820,252 downwards.
CTACAGAACAGGTTTCATTGTGGAAAAAATAATTAGGTTCATCAGTTTTAATCAACATGCCTACTAGTTACTGGGATTGTGACGGCAGTCATCAGTCATCGTTTATAAAATTTTACTTCCTAGGATTATCTATACTTAAAGTATACTTAGACTTACAGTAGATTATAACATTACGTTTCTTTACTAGAATGAGTGGTTAATGGTGCATTTTTTTCTTTGTTGAAAGAGGGCAAAGAAGGTTTCTATAGCAAATGGTTCTATAGCAAACCTGCTTAAGGTTTGCTATAGGTATTCCATTTTAAACATATCTAGCTTTTTGTTTTTGCAAAAAAAAAAAAAAATAATAATTAATATGTAAAACCAGTCACGTGACCTGGACTTCAGTATGGATAGATTGAAATGATAGCAGCTTTCCTAAGAATATAGAAGCTAACTTCCCCACAGAATATAGAAGCTAACTTCCCCACAGACTATAGATGCTAACTTCTCTACATACTACAGAAGCTAACTACCCTCAGACTATAGAAGCTAACTTCCCCACAGACTATAGATGCTAACTTCAATCAGACTGAAGAAGCTGCTCGGACGAGTATTAAATACAAAGTATTAAATACAGTAAAGTATGTTCATACTGGTTGTATTAAATCCAACTAGTATGAAGTATGAGGGCACGTATAAAGTATGTATAAAGTATATGTATATATGTATAAAGTATGAAAACAAAGAAAAATGTATTCGACGTGCACAGCCATACTGCTTTGTAAAAGTTGTAAGAAATCGATCAGAAAGATTTGTTTTTGAATCTGAGACTTAAAATGAGATTCCAGCAAGCACATCTACACATGTACTAATATATAGTAAAAAAAAGAGAGAATGTGATTATGGTTTCAGCTTGGTAATAAGGTGCTTATGCTTATCACAAGCAGATGTATGCTGCATTATTCTTATGTTGTCAACTTTTATTACTTCACCCAAGGTCACAGCTGATGAGGAAGGATGTAAAGTGTGTGATATAACAGCAAGTAGACAAACTAAGGAAGAATGAGAAGGATGTAGATGCAGTATACAGTACTGATATCATACCTACCTGTGTGAGAGGGTGTGAAGTAGAAAAGCAGACATTTTATTATGAAAAACTCTCACTTGTGTCTCTCAGGAATGAGTCTCTCAATCCATTTCTCACAACTGAGAATAGGAGGTTATAGTTCAGCTGTACCTCCTGTAGTTCTGCCTGCATCATCTGCCTTCTCTCATATTAATAATTCAGTATTAAGGGTTCTATTGAATTACATGCTTATTAACACTTTTTCTTATTCAAATCATATCAAGACTTGTTAGCATTACTTTCTCTCTAGTTGGTAGTTAGCATGTGAGTTTTGAGTTTGAGGATTACAACAGTGTGTGTTTAAAGGGAATTGTGCGTTCAAATCTTAGACTTAGACAATGGTGTTTCTTTTCATTCCATTTATGAAAGCCACACTAGTCAATCGTCGGGTGTCTGTTAGTGTAGATCCCATGTGAAAAATCTCTAAAAGAGAAAGCAAGTATTCATTTTCATTTGTTTTTCGCTTAGTGGCTTTGGTTTGATTCGGAAATGTTGATATTTTCAGTGGATTTTAGAAAATATGGAGAAAACCAGAAAACATTCCCGTTACTTACAATCTAAAAAGTTAAACATGGCTAAATTTTTTTATTCATGAAATAAATCTGATGTGGTCTATGGAGTGTTTTCTCAGTTAAATAGGTCACTGGCTGAAAGAAAACTCTCAAGATCTCTTGAACTGGAACATTCTGGTTATTTCTGGTTAAGCCACTCGCGTCCCTTTTCTCTGGTCTTTTTCCTTCTTCGCAAACACTTACAAAGTTTGTACAATAGACATTTTGAATAGCAGATTTCTTTCTGAAAGCCTCTCGCAGGACTGCAAAGAAGCACAGTCCACATTCCGTCGTTGCAGAAAGAAGGACCTTCCGCCATCGATCGCTGGCTGAGCGCCCAGCCAACCGATATTGGTTTTAATTGCTCAGATTTTAATTGCTCCAACCCTTTAAGCCCAAACAACAATATGCTGAAGGCCTCATAAGCCTCGGCTGTGTGATCAGTGCTGATTATCAGTAAGCGGATTAGGGCACAAGTGGATGGAGACGAAGGAGGAGCAGGTGGAGTGGAATTAGATCACCGTGGTGCTGACAAAAAACAGGACATTGTAGTGTACTGGAAATGAAGCCAGGTATGGCAAGGTCAATGGGCAAGGGTATACAAGGTCGTACCTTCTGTGCTTCTGTGCTTGATAATTGTGTGTGTGTGTGTGTGTGTATGTCTGTGCATGTGTCTGTGTGTTTGAGTGTGTGGTTTAACCATTGGTGCAGGAGGAAATAGAGAATTAAATTCCTCTTCACCAGCCCCCAGTATAGGAATAATGGTATTTCTGGGCACACTAAGCACTCACACATAATAATAAAAAAGTTATTTGCTTTTCCTCTTCTGGCTTCACCACTTGAGGTGCTGTGTATTATCTTTAATCCAGTATTTTTCAGTTTAAAATGAAGGAATGGATACCCTTTGGGGACAGTAACTTGAAATGGTGTAGCTCATTTGTGAACTGATTTGAATACAGTCGTGTAGTTATTATGATGAGTGTAAGAAGACAGGTAAGTGTCACTTTTGGCATGGTGATATTTTTATGGACCTGGTATGCATCTAATTGTTTATAAGAGAAGGATGTATAAAGAATGGTCAAACAACGGCAGTAGATTTGTCGTTCCCTATTAAGACTTTGAGACACACATTTCCTGGGTTTTCATTCTGATCTCTGACAGTTTACATGTTTATATGTCCATGTTCTCCATATAATCAAAGTTTCTTCCAATTACCTAAAAAATATCCACATGTACATTTGTTCTGATTGTGTGTGCATCTGATAGAGGTTGTATTCCTGCCTCAGAGTAAGTGGCTTTTCATTTCAGCAAAGCTCACTTCTTATAAGGCCTTCCAACAGGGAATAAAGCAACAATGACAAAACCAGTTCCAATATATGCAACAATACCAGTGAAGATGTCAAAAAGAGAGCAGGAAATGAAAAACTTATGGTATGAAAATGCGATGTTAATATATGTACTTTCCATGCTGACAGGAAGTGTAGCTGTTCTGTCAGACGTGCGAGGCAGATGACTTGTGAATTGCTCATAAAGCCGTGTCTCATATTCAGTGATGAACACTAAGCTCTATGCTGTACTTCATCTGTGAACACAAATACACACTCTGCCTTAGATTTATTCTGAGCTTTAGAGCTGATTAGACGTGTAGTACAATGAGGCGCGGATCAGGACCTGACTCGGTGTAAAGAATAAAACGACACATAAGTCCATGCTTTATGAAACCCCAGTGTGCGGTGTGCACTGTCCGTGTACACAATATTCAGACAGATCTAGACCTTAGTTCAAGCCTGCAGTTAATGTGTGTGTTAGAAGACCTGAGCAAATGGGTAGAAGGTGACAGATAGAACGTTGTGTGTGTGTGTGTGTGTGTGTGTGTGTGTGTGTGTGTGTGTGTGTGTGTGTGTGTGTGTGCAACCCTGAGCTTCTCAGCCTCTCAGTTTCACATTAGAGAGTAGCACGGCTGTCCCATTGATCTGTATGGAAGAATGGGTTTGGAAGTGGACTAAAGACCTGGCAGAAGGTAGAAGTGCATTAAGTTTACATTGCTCTGTGACATCTCTACTGCATTAGCACTAAGACAACATACTAACCAAAACAAGATGACTCAATCTTGAATTGGAGGTAGAGAGATGTGAAGCCCATTGTTCATGATGCCAACGGGTGACGGAGTGTGAGAGTGTGTGTGTGTGGGTGCGTGTATGTATGTATGTATGTTTGTAAGTTTGTTTGCGCATGTAATCCATCATGGCCATGTATGTGAGCACCTTGTCCTGGAAGGAACATGGTGTGTGAATACTAATGGTTGTTTCTTAACAAAATCATGTTGGACCTGCCGATTCTCGGGTTAATACGGACTCAGACAGGGATCAGAGGATCATCTCGGGAAGAAAGCTGAGCACCGGTTAATGCCGTATCTCTAACGTGATGACGTAATTAGTGTCGTTTGCATTCTCCTTTGTGATACGTAGTCAGTCATAGAGGCTGAATAGATCTTTGAGTGATCTGAAATAATAATTGTAAAAAATCTTTCCAAAAAATTTACTATACATGATCTATTATTCATAATAGAGTTTAAAACAGAGTTTAAAACAGAACAGATTCAAAGAAATGAATGGAACTTGCAGTGTGTTGTGTTGTGTTGGAAAACCCTTATTACGGGGACACCTTGATGAGTTTTGCTATGCTGTATGCATAGTTTGGAAAGGAACATGCCTGAAATTAATTATGTGTCTCTTTTGAATAAATCTTCAGCACAAGTAAAGAAAAATTTAACTTCAAACGTCGCAAACAATGTCACATAGTCACCCAACAACTCAAACAAAGCCTGAACAGAAGTGAGAATTTTTATATTTTTTGATGACTTCTTTATTTATTATATTTTGTCAAGGTATGCCTTGGTATCCACAATTTATTTAGTTGTTAGGAATAATTTAGCCACACTGATTTCATTTATTTTTATTTTTTTAAACATGTCATGAATAATTACACCGTCATAATTCGTATCCTGGATATGTAATAGATATATATTAAAAAAACTAAAAAGAGACAGTATCTGAGGTAGATCCCTCTCTGGTCCATATTAACGCAGGTTTGACTGTGATTATGAGGGACACAGGTCGGGGTGATGTGTGTCGCTATTCACTGTACTCGTTATATCCTGACCGGGGGACATATTTTTACCTTCATTGTGTCCCCAAGTGTATTGCTGTATTGTACTTGTTGGGTTTTCTTTTTGTTTATTTTAATCTCAAACCAGCTCTTTTGTTTCTTTTATTTTACAATGCACTGCGTAATCAGAAGAAGCTGCGTGTAGGTACCCTGCATACCTCACACACCGAGATCACACACTTCCTGGCTGCATGTATTACCATTGTATGGCTATGTTGCTTTCTGACTAATGACCACATTATGCAAAGCAAATGTGCTGGTGATATTAATGTGCTGCTTTTTGCGTGATTCATTCCAGCTACTGCAATAAGCTTCTGTTGCTATGATTATCATATATGTTCTGATTTCATTATCCAGTATGTGCTTAATGAAAGACCTACTTTGTCATTTATTTTTCATCTATAATTTCCAGCTTCTTCATCGATTCAGCCTCTCTCTACCTCCTTTTCTATTCTCTCTTTTTTATATTTGTGTTACTCAGCTCATAGTGTTTATGTGGACCTGCATGGTTTTTCTGCATGTAGATAGTCTAGCATGTGTACAATCACATCAGGGCTTAACACAGTTTCTGCCTCCCTCTTCCTCCCCCCCCCCCCCCCCCCTCCCCCTTTCTTTCTTGACTGTGTAGGGGATGTACTCTTTCAGATGGCTGAAGTCCACAGACAGATCCAGATGCAGCTGGAGGACATGGTGTGTATGAACTGTCATATAATTTGTCACAAGGAATTAGAGTGGTATATGGAATAAAAGCACATTGTACTTTCAATTCAATCTCTTTCCAATGTCGGTTAAGTGGATGGAATGATTATTCCCTCGCCAACCTCTTTCCTCTTTCCTGTGGTACAAACATCATTAAATCTCTCAAGTGTTTTTTTTTGTTTTGTATTTCTTTCTCTTTATTTGGACTTTATCTAGAGGCTGTCATCTGGCTCAGCAGTAGTGAAAGAGAATAGCGGCGGCTCAAAATGTCACCACAACAATGGTGCCTATCTATAGTGTTATCCAGCCTCAGGCTAAAAGATATTCGGGGCTTTCCTGCTCAGTGTCACGCACTGACACAGGTTAAACATACACTGTGCTCTGGCTTTTTCTTAACTAAAATTATGCCATTGCGAAACAGGAGACCCTGCAGGACCTGCAGTTTAAACCTTCTGAAAGTGGATGCTTTTACCAGTACACTTGTCTGCTTTCTCACAGAGCTGGCCATAATACTCTGTAGTAGCTGCCAATTTAACAAATCCAAAATGGTATGGTTTTAGTTTCGATATCGAAGGACAGTGGTGCTTGAGTGTCTGCAAGAGTCTGGGTCAATATTTTAAACTTGATTGTAGATTCCAGAGCAAGGAGAGCCTGAGTGTGGATTCTGATGCACTCATGAGGTCTTGGTCTAAACAATTGTAGGTGTTTGATCTTCTCTGAATGTTTTCACTGGCTCTGTAATGCATTCATATCAGCAATGGATTTACTAACATTATTCTATCAGTACTGTGCTGCAGTACTGTACTCATAGATTGGCAGACTAGACAAGGACTTATTGAAAAACTAAAATAGCCAATGCGATGTGATGATTAAAGGAAAATTAGTGGGTCTGTAAGTATTTATATATATATATATATATATATATATATATATATATAAAATTCTTAGTATTATTAATCTTATTAATCTTGATTCTATGGTGAAATATTTCCATCCTGATTATAATTGGTTTCTCACATCTAGCTACAGAAATAAAGGTCGTGCAGAGCAGTTTCATGACAATGACATTTCTGTATATCTACAATTATGTCCAAGATTTCCAATAGACATTGAATTGTCATGATCAGAATGACAGCCAGGTAAATATCTTTTATCAAAGAAATAGGTCGAATCTCAGAAACGTTGTTCTTTGTATGATAATTGTCTCATTTGTTGCTCTTATTGGTTATTTTGTGGATGTATAATAAACAAAGACACAGAGAAGCAACAATGCAATTACTTTATATACTGTATGGTTTTGTCTCTTAGTTGAAATCTTTCCACAACGAGCTCCTCACAGAACTGGAGAAGAAGGTTGAGCTGGATGCACGCTACCTGAATGTAGGTAACATACCCACATTTAGAGAATTATTGTTCATTTGAATTTCAAATTTGCAATGGGAAGCAATAGAATGACTTAAAAGTGCCCCTCTGTAAATGTCTGTCTCATTTACTTCAATTTTGTTGGTGTTTGATAGCTTTTATCCCCAAACATATTTTCCTACAATAATCATTTTATCCCAATAAGGTAGATTTAGTGAGTTACTGTAGCACCATAATGATTAATATGCCTGTTTATTATCTGTGTATAGTGCACTTAATGTCAGTCTGGATCATTCAGTAAATGTGTAATAGCTTTGATGAGCACACCTCTGCAGAGTGACAAATGACGATTTCCTGGAAAAAGGATAGTCCTAAATGAAACATATAGTATCAGATTTTTCATTCATCAGAGTTCATTTTTAAAGTCCAGTTTACAAAACACAGAATGAAAATGCTGCCAAATAAACATTACGAGAAGTTATAAAGCAGTGCATTCTCATAACTCATACCTCAAAGGAAAAGTGCTGCATCCGTTAAATGTTTCTCCAACTCTGTCTAACTTATCTCATTCAGCAGTAGAGGCAGAATTATAATTATATGTATCGCATCTAATGCAAAACAGGGGTTTTAATAATGTGCATTTGAATAAGTCAGCAGAGATTTACATTTCCGCTACAACTCTTATTTTTTATTAGATAACCTCTCATGTACTGCATTAGCAGAGTCTAAAATACGTAATGGATCATTGCAGCAAAATTTGACCTTCGGTCTTGTTTTCATGTAATTCATGTACATGTTTTTAAATAAATAAATAAATAATATATATATATATATATATATATATATATACATACATACATCTTTGGGTTGAATTAGAATGCCAACTACACTAATGGTCCCATGGCATTAATAATACCTATTATATATTCATATATCAGCAGTGTACATTGATTTTGTAAATGGGTTTTGTCAAATATTGCATTAAGTAGGGCTAATGTTCATGGCAAAAATCTGCATCTAAGTTTGGAATCTTTTTATTATCATGGCGTGTTATCAATATCCCACTCCAATATCAATATCAGAAAAGTGTGTGAGCAGTTTAAGAGGGGTCAAAGACATAACATTTTTTTTCCAAAAGTCCTAGTGAGTTTGTTATGATTTTGTTCCTCAGGCCGCCTTGAAGAAATACCAGATGGAGCACCGGAGCAAAGGGGAAAGTCTGGAGAAGTGCCAGGCAGAGCTAAAGAAACTGCGGCGGAAAAGCCAACAAGGCAGCAAGAGCGCATCCAAGTACAGAGATAATGAGATGCAGGTAAGGATGCCACTCAGAATAGTCAGTCCTGCTTTTCCAGTTAGCATGTTTTGGGTTAGATTTGAATCCTTAGACCTTTATTGGACTCTAAGCTGGATTTATACTTGCAACCAAGACCTGTTTATTCTCTTGAAGCCAGTTTCTAGCATGTATGTCAGTATCTCATTTAATAAGTTTTTTTTTAGTTGATCTTCGTCTATGCTGGCAAAAACCATTTGTTAATCTGTTCTGGGGAAAAATACTATACTGCATACTTACCATGGAAAATGATATATCAGCACATATCAGCATAATCCACATCAATTGTCTGTCTCATCACCTGAGGTACAAGTTATTCACAGCATTCAAACAGGCTTCATCACCATCATCTCTTCACTCAACTGTTGACTGTTATTGCTAACATTGTTGGGGAATAACGTCCTACATTTATTGATGTCTGTTATTAGATTATAAGTCTGTACATGGCCATGGAGATCTGCACTGAATTGTATATTCAGTGTCAAAAGGGCTATTATATTAAATACTGTATGTGGGCTACTAATGATCCTGTGGAGGCGCACTGCTTTTTAAATCTCTGTGTGTGACGTGTAAATGCGTGGGCTGTTGGGTTCTTGTTGAAACACTCCACCTGTGTCATGTTTTAAAAGGATTGGGGTGAAAGGAGGAGGTGGTTTAACGTGGTTTGCCAACTTGCCCTTGGGTTTTTGTGTAGTACAGGTTTTTGGGGAATAGAATATGAGCTTGTGTGCATTCAATAGAGACTGAGAGTGAAAAATGGAAGAGAATGCGTGTAGTTTATGTAGACGGGAAACACAAGGAAAACATTTTTGTTGTCGCCCTCTTTGTAAAACATTATTCCTGGCATTCAATATGGCAATTTTTGTCAGGTATAACATGATGTGTTTATTTATATCAGTATTGATATATGAAATATATAGCTTACTGTTACACAGCAGTGTGTAGAAATATTTACATGTATCCTGCATGTATTGTGTTGCATGTATGTGTTTGCTGGATCGGATCGCCGCTAAAGCCTGAAGTTGAGACTCTGAAAAGAGGAATATGGGAAGTGTCTATGAAGTAAATGTGAAGTTTGTGTGTTTTGGACACACAAAATATTTTTATGTCTCTCTAGTTCATATTTCCTTGTTGTATGTAACTTATGGATGATTGATATTTCTTATATTTACAATCTGCGTTTATTAATTTCATGTGTGTGTGTGTGTGTGTGTGTGTGTGTGTGTGTGTGTGTGTGTGTGTGTGTGTGTGTGTGTGTGTGTGTGTGTGTGTGTGTGCGCACATGTCCTCAGTGTGAAATTAGAATATGAATGTTACGTGGCAAGGATGCTAGTCTCTGCTGTATGTCAGAGGAGATCAATCGGGCACATTTAAGCCTGTGTGAACCGCACGCGCACACTCTCACACTCTCTCTCTCTCTCTCTCTCTCTCTCTCTCTCTCTCTCTCTCTCTCTCTACATGTGTGAGAGAAAGCATTATGTTTGCTTTCTGTGGTAGATTTGACAAGGAGCTCACTAGATGAAGGGACTGGACTAGTCCTTAATGTGAAAAAGTATGACTCAATGATGCTTACGGCTCTTTGTGTGTGTGTGTGTGTGTGTGTGTGTGTGTGTGTGTGTGTGTGTGTGTGTGTGTGGTGCGAGTGCGAGAGAGAGAGATGCAACCTTCCTCTCGTGAACTGAATGACACTGATATGAGTCTCTCTCATCCCAGCTCAGTTATATATAAGAAATTAGCTTAAGGCACATTTATGATAAATATATTTACTAGATGATTTTGTGCTGTATATCACAGCATAACAAAGCCGACTGAAGTTTAGAGGATCAGATTTTTACAGAGGATTTAAATCCATAAGTTGCTTAAAAAAATCATATCAGCACACTCAAATTTATCATGCTTGTGAGAGGCCGAGGATCATCCTTCATATAATTGTGCACATTAAAAGGTGTTTTTTTTTTCTCCCAAGAATTAAAAAGCTCCTTCAGCAATTTATTTTTGTGTGTGTGTAGAGCATTTGCTGAGTTGCCTATAATCATTCACTATACTTTCACAGTTCATTGAAAATGGTCTCTCAGAGATGTCTTAAATGTTTATTATTAAACAGTACACACAAACATTTAAATCCGTCAGTCATCAATAGCTTAAAATCTTACACCATTTTATATTTTACTGCTTTGAATTTGTCTTCATCAAGTATTTGATAAATATTATATTTGATTGTAAATAAATCCAAATGTCCAATAAAAGTAAATATATATATATATATATATATATATATATATGCGTCAATATACCAATAGTTTTTTAATACAAATTAAATAAATAAATAAATGCAATGCCTTCATTTAGTGGATAGCATGTGAACCCAGCAGGGCACTGACCATTTTTTAGCAACTCCATAACTCCTCCTCTATTTTATTTTTGCATGCCTCGTCCTAGTTCAGCTCCGTCCCTCAACATTTTTTTTACAGTGTACTAGTTTCTCTTATTTTGGGGGTATGTTCTGCTGTAATGTAGACACGTGTATACGTATTTATATTCAGTCACTCACTGTGAACGGCAGCTCCATTCTGCAGTATGAATGTCAAGCAGTCTGACCTGAGTTCATCTGCCTTAGGAATTTCTTGTATTAATCAGATTCTTAATGGTTTCGAATAGAATAGAATAGATTTTATTCGTGACATATACGTTACAGCACAGTGAAATTCTTTGTTCACATATCCCAGCTTGTTTGGAAGCTGGGGTCAGAGAACAGGGTCCGCCATGCTCAAAGACCCAAGGGTGGCAGCTTGGCGATACTGGGGCTCGAACACCGACCTCCCGATCAGAAGCCTTAAACCATTGAATTCCACCCTCCCACCCATAGCTTTTGTTTTTGTTTTTGACAATAGTTCTTGAAAATATTTTCTACATTAATAGATACGTTGGACTAGAAGCAGTGTAAGTGAAACTTATCCTCAATACAGTGCTGTATTGGAGGCAAATGATTTTCTGGCAGGAAGGTGTTTGGTAGTCATTAAGCATAGCTTTTTGCACACAGACAAAAAAAAACATGTGTCCATAATACATTTCCTGTCTTCTCTGTTAATGTATTCTTATTACTGACCTATTTTAAGTAAAATGGTTGGTGGTTTACTTTGAACTATGCTACACGTCAGGACTATACTGTATCGTGACTAACATGGCCATGCAGTGTTGTGTAAATAAGTACCATAACGGCTTCTGCATTGTGGCACAATCATTTGAGGAAATTCCACAATGACATCAATATTTCCTCTCAGACTAATCTATTTTTTTATTTACCAAAAATGAACATTATTGCGGTATTTCTTTACAGTCTGCATGTATTGTACATGTTGAATATGGGAGCAAATACAAATAACCTCTTAGCTTTTGTTTTTTGTTGACGACCTTATCTATTTTAAGTGGCCATAGTGAGATCAATTTATTCATTAACACTTGGTAGGTGGAATTCACAAAATTCCACACACAAGTACCTTGCGCATGGTGCAAGCGTCATCCTGGCCCAGGATGTGTTTACACCTGGCTCGGGTGAGGTGTGTGTGTGTGTGTGTGTGTGTGTGTGTGTGTGTGTGTGTTCCTGTGTATGTGTGTGTATGTGTATGTGAGAGTGTTGATGTGGGCATGTGTTGCTGGAATACTCCTCTGTGGTGTGTCCTTGTTGAAGGACATGGACCTATGACCAACAGAGTAGCAGGGAGTTGCTCAGATTGCCATTTTCAGTTGACTGAAAACACAAGACAATGTGGCACTACACTGGAGCTTAAAAGTGAGTTTAGTGTGTGTATTTAGTAATAACAATCAACTGCCAAACATCATCAATGCAAAGGAGAGTGTTAAAATCCTAACTAATGATAACGTACAATTGAGTTTAGTCAAATTAATAGAATGTTTGTGCTTAATGTATACTGAGGACATCATAATCATTAAACCGGTTCAAACTCATTGATTTTAATGTTACCCTGCATATTGTGCTTTTAAGTAATCTGTAATATAAGAGATAAGATATGAGAGAGGGGGCCATAGTGGCTTAATGGTTAGCACGTTCACCTCGCACCTCCATGGTTGGGGATTTGATTCCCACCTCCACCATGTGCGTGTGGAGTTTGCACGTTCTCCCCGTTTTTTTTCTCCGGATTCTCCTGTTTCCGCCCGGTCCAAAAACATGCATGGTAGGTTGATTGGCACCTTGGAAAAATTGTCCCTAGTGCATAAATGTGTGTGTGTGTGTGTGTGTGTGTGTGTGTGTCCTGTGATAGTTGGCACCCCATACAGGGTGTATCCTGCTTTGATGCCCCATGACGCCTGAGATAGACACAGGCTCCCCGCAAACCGAGGGAAGATCAGATAAAGCGGTAGAAGATGAATGAATGATATGGGGGGGGGGGGGGGGGTAAACCGTCATACCCTACTGTGATATATATATATATATATATATATATATATATATATATATATATATATATATATATATATATATATATATATATATATATATATATATATATATATATATATATATGACATTTATGTTACACAGTTCAGTGAACACATCAGTGCAACTTAACCTCTCTTTTGGGTCATCTGATATGCAGCTCATTTAGCTTTGCAGCTCATTTAGCTTCGGAATGCTGTATGTTGTACATTCACACTGCCAAGAACCATCAAGCTTGCATGACTTTTGTTTGAATGTGTAAGTTTCCTCTCAGCCTGTCTTGAGAGAAAGCTTCAGGTCAGGCTTGGCTGCCTTGTTTCGGCCTCACTCCGCCTTCCCTGTCATTCAGTATGTGGAGGCCATCAGTAGCAGGCAGAGCGAGCTGGACAGCCTCATCGCAGAGGGCTACAAAAACGCCCTGACAGAAGAAAGGAGGAGGTTCTGCTTCCTGGTTGACCGCCAGTGCGCCCTAGCCAAGAGCACCAACACCTACCACACCAAGGTGAGGAATGTTCCATCAATCCATCTGCTTTCATCACATCATGCTTCTGCTGTAGGGAAAAAGAGAGGGGGGCTAACTAGCAGTCATTTATCCTTAAAATTTAGGTTGCTTCCAAATAAAAAAACTTTACTACCAAGAATGATGTATGCTATGTTATAAAAAGTACAGTATACTAGTAGATACAATGAAGGCAGAGATGATAATAATGAGTTGATAATAATGAATTGAGTAATAAATAAGAGTTCTTGGTAGTAGACATTATTGAACATGTTAAACGCACATGAATATACTTTACATTATACTTCATCATGTACAAAACCAATTCATGAATGTTTGGAGGTCTGAGAAAACCATTGGGTGTTATGACTGAATTCTAGACATACTACTAATAAACAAGACATACATTTATATTTATACTAATTATATTACCATATAAAGGGTATTCTCAGGCCACCATGCATATATATTTACATATATATCTATTGCACATATACGGTATATAAGACTCTGTTTTGCTTACTAACATTAGCATACGATCTTAAAGATACTATACTCACCAATCAGCTGTTTCAGCACTAAGAATCCCCTCTCTTTACCATTTTATAAAGCAGCATGCTCTGCCTATTATGTGAAAATGTCTGCTTAACAATGGTCTGCATATGTGATGTTTTGTTTGCACATGGAATTTTGACAGATGGCTACATAATCACAATGAAACTTGTTTCCCTGAGAATCTCAGCAGCTCCTGATTTACATTCCTGAACTTGCCTATCTTGAGCATGAGGTTTAATTAAACACTAGGTTGAGCAGATGAATAGACATGGGCCAGTGCCAATGTGCTATGAGCATGTGGCCATTGTGTTATAGAGACTATGTGTGAATAATGTTGAGATGGGAAGTATTGATGAACACAGATATGTGTGTGCGCTTGTGTGCATGTGTGTGTGTGTGTGTGTGTGTGTGTGTGTGTGTGTGTGTGTGTGTGTGTGTGTGTGTGTGTGTGTTAGGGGTTTGGGAAGGGTGAATGAGTTTCTTTTCTCTGTTTTGTACGGGGCCCACTTTGCTATATCACTGATTGACAGTGGGGTGGGAGGAAAGGTGTGTGGAGGAGGAAGAGCGAGATGAAACAGTGAGGGAGTGTGTCCCACTTCTGCAAGAACATAGCAGATAGACAGTAAACCCTATAGATGAGAGAGTAAAAGAGTGCACATGAACGCGTAGGAAGACGGAGTGGTTTGATGGATACTGCACTGTGTTTGACTGAGATGAGGTTGAACAAAATGGGGTTGTAGGAGGATGAGAGGCTGAATAGAAAATGCATCCCAAACTCTTTATTCCCTTCATAGATAGAAAGAAAGGAAGGAAGAGAAAAGGGGAGAGAATAATAATGACTATTGATGAAAATGGATTTGGCGCACATATTCTCTTACACACACACATACACATACACATATGCATGTACACCCCCTCTGGGTGTCTTTGTACAAGTTCCAAGTTCAGAAAAGTCTCAGGAACAAAGTACAGTTATAGGAACAGACCATCTTCCCACAGAGACACCGCCATCATCTCTGGATCTCCACACCGTCGCCCACGGCTGACACACTCAGACTACTAGGTGGTTAATCACCGTCTGCCACCAAGGCCAACCAAGAAAATAAAGGGTACAGCATGAAGGATTTCTCCCACTGAGACATGACTGAGAAGTGTGTTTGAGACACACACTAATTAATAGTTGTAGTTAATAGGATATATTTCTACAGCCCTACACACAAGTTGAAGTAGTTAAGGCCTTTAGATCAGAAGGCCATAAGTTCAAATCCCAGCACCACCCAAGTCACAACTGATGGGACCCTAAACAAGGCACTTTAATCTCAGCTCTTCAGTTGCTCTGCATTATGGAATCTTCCATTAAACATTTTAATGTACGCTATGTCTGAAACCATTTTATTGCGTAAAAAAAAAAAACTTGATGCACTGACTTTTTCATAGATGCAATTTTGAACTCCAACTAATGCACGATTAAGTGCAGCAGATAAATGCTTGGTCAGCTTATCCTTCAAACTGTCAGCATGTTTTATTCACAGCAGAGCACATCACATTAACAAAACCAATGCCGTAATTTTATTACTTTGTAAACCCAAAAACAAGCAATTAAATTCACAATGTAATAGTCTACTTCCCTGTGATCTTGATTCAGGATCCTGTGGCTACATGAAGTTGTAAAAAAAAAAAAAAAAAAAAAAAAAAAAAAAAAAAAATATATATATATATATATATATATATATATATATATATATATATATATATATATATATATATATATATATATATATAAATAAAATGCAACATAATATGTGTCGAATCCAGTGCTGTTATATGCATCGGTATAATTAGGTTGGTGGCCATATTGTTAAATTAAACCGATTGTATAGCGAGTAACGTGATACTCATAACTAGGACTGTTTGTACCACAGTCTTTTGGCTATATATTTATGCTAAATCTGGCTGTCCTAGTGGTGGTGTTGATTTGCATAATCTGAATGGAAGCCTATGGGGGAATCTCTATGTAAATATTAAAATTCTGGTAGTGATCATTGGTGACAGTTGAAAAGATTGATATCTAGGATATTTGTATTGCGATATAATTTTGATAATAGTACAGATTTTGGACTATTGTTAGTCTCAGGTCCTGTCCTATCATTAGGCATTATTATAATTTATTTTAAATATAGAGTACAAAACACTTCGCTCAGGATAAGAACGTCAGCATCACCCAATCCTACTTCACCTTCCTTGCCCTTGCACGTTTGGCCTCCAAACACACACAAGTGGCCATTAGTGCCCTGGCCAGGTTGGTCACGATGCCCCTCTGCAGGTGCCCATGTGGGTTCCAGGCTGGCAGCGTGGGTGATAATTGCCTCAGCAGGAGGACCTTTCGAGTGTGACTCAGAGAAGGAGTATGTAGGTGTGCTCTCTCTCTCTGTTCCTCTGTCTGTCTGTCTGTCTGTCTGCAAGTCTGGCTGTCAGTATTTCTTGAATTTTCTCTCTCTAGTTCCAATATTTTATTCATTTATTTTTTCCGCTCTTCACATTTTAATTTCTGGACCGGAACTGAATGTAGAATAAAACTGAATATGATTACGGTAATTCAGTAATCGGCTGCAATAAATCAGCAGATAAAAGAGACCATGCAAGCTGAAGGATTGATGTATATATTAAGAGATGAAGGGAGCCCTTTTTCATATCTGTATTCATATTGTACTAATGATACAGCCTTCCTTTTTGTTTTGATTAATGTATTCCAATTCAGTTTAAACACTAATTTGTAGTCCAAAACTGGGTTATTTAATAGGAAAGATTTGTCAGTGAATTCACTGCGATTCTGACATCACAGGCAGCAGAGGATGCCAAACACTGCACGTTGCTTCTTAAAGGAGGCGGCAGCTGCGAAAGGTCGGCGGTGCTCTTAGTTAACGGACGAGCTTATTATTCCCGTTTATGCACTGCACACAAAGATGGCATTAATTAAATGTCCTTGCAACCTGCAAAAATCCAATTTTCCTCTCATTCTGCAGCATAGACAAGTTTCTGAGCTCTGAGTTGCTTGTCTCAGTGCCCAGCTAGGACCTGGAGCCAAGAAAAGTGTGTGGTAATGCGGTGATATATGGCCCTTGTGTGCGTTTGTGTGTGTGTGTGTGTGTGTGTGTGGTGGGGGGTGTGGGAAGGGGGGGTGTCCCCTGGGAAGGGGGGGGGGGGTGTGTCCTGGGAAGGTGGAGTGGGAACAGACAAAGCAGGTTTTAAGGTGTAAGATTGATGTTTCTTTGCTTCAGCGCAGAGCAAAGCCTCCGTGTTTTAGAGGAGTATAATAGAGACAGATCTCTGTGCTTTTGTAATTGAGAGTGGCGAAGAGGGATCACTCTATCACTCTCTCTGTATCGAAGGCCCTAATCAATGTGGAGTTAAGCACGCTTGAACCTTACTTGGGATCTGTGTGTGTATATGTGTGTGTGTGTGTGTGTGTGTGTGTGTGTGTGTGTGTGTGTGTGTGTGTGTGTGTGTAGTAGTAGTAGTAGTAGTAGTAGACTTTTTCTATAGAACGAAAGTTTCCTTTCAGGGTTGTTTGGGTGTATTATTTGTGAATAGCCAGTTATCTGTATCTTTTAGACTTTTTTTTCCTCTCCTGCTAGCCAATAGCCCTGTAAAACCTGAAAACATTTGTGTGTGTGCTCAGGGAAAAGACCTGCTGATGCAGAAGATCCCGACGTGGCAGCAGGCATGTTCTGACCCTCATAAACTCCCAGACCGAGCTGTCCTTCTTGCACAGCAGATGAGCTCGGGGGGAGCACTGAGTCCCGGACAACATCATGCCCCTAAATCTAATCTGGTGATCTCAGATCCCATACCAGGAGCCAAACCTTTACCTCTTTCACCTGAACTGGCTGCTCTCATGGGCAACCAACAGGTGAGTGAAGGACATGGCTCAAATTGGTTACGGCCTGGATAACACCATGACTAGGTGATACGGAAGTAACAGTCTCTTTGAGGAAAAGAGGAGAAATCAAGCTAACCAGGGGTCATTAAATTCATCATTAAACTGCTGCAGCGTTTTTTTTTTTTTGTCCTGCAACCTGGTGTGAGGCACATTTTATAGGTTTGAATACTAAAATCTTCAGTGTTTGGGGAACAGTTATTCTGGTATGTTGCCCAATTGTAATGTCTTACTTTATATGTGCTATCATATACTGTAGCACTGAACAGTACAGCTACTTCATGAGAAGAAAATATTTATAATGAGGATCCATTTTACATACATATTTTGAGCCCATTTATTCATGTATTCATTTATTCATGTATTCATCTTTTACGCATGCATTCATTTATTCATTGATACACAGTAAGTACTTTATCCTGGTCAGTATTGAGGCGGATATGACACCTATCCCTGGAACACTGGGTGTGTGGCCGGAATACATTTTGAAAGCTCTATGCACACAGACACACACATCTAGAGGCAATTTAGAGTGCCCAGTTTAACTGCCAACATGTTCTTGGAGGTGACAGGAGCCCAGAGAACCCAGACAAAGTTTGCTGCACCTACACAAAATGTTCAAGACGTTAAGTGGTTTAGAGGCAACTTTTTCCCAGTTTCTTTTAATACAGCCATGGGGATCTATTCTGCTACTTTTCGTCTTTTTCCCCCCAAGTAGTAGTGATATTTAAAAACTAGCCCTGGAGCATTACTTAACAGTGAGTTATTACAAAGACGAAACTGTACTCCATTTTGACTGTATCTTTAATCATGCTTAAATCTGAAAGACAATTTCAGTCCATATCATTCTTTCTGCATAAATTACAAACACTTTTTCCTGCCCTAGTGTATTTATTCTTTTTAAAACCAAGGATAAACTATTAAATAAGAAAATGCTGATGGTAATAAAGGACTCTAATTACCTGGCACATTTCTGCTGCCTTCCCCAGAGGATGATGGGAATGGAAAGTGTTCCAATGTTGAATGGGACATCTGGGGCACACGGAGTTGAGGACTACCAGCACTGGATGGATAGCCAAGCTGCACAGGGCAAACCAGCCTTAACCCAGGTCCACCGACAGAGTACTGATATCTACTCCAACACACTGCCTGTCCGCAAAGTGGCACCAACCAAGAGCAAGAGCACTCTGGGTAAGGACGTGTAGACTTTTGAACAACCTTTTTTTAAAATAAATCTGCTTGTTCTACACACACTAGAGGAAAGGCTTTAGCTATCTCCATTAATTGTCTATAAGTTAAACTGAATGTGATATCTAAGGAGATATCGTTTCTGGGCAAAAGTAGGTGATTCACTGCACGAATCTACCTTTTCTCCCTCTCTTTCCATTCATTAGTTTCTCTTGCACGTTGGCAATATGAGTCCAAACATGCTTAATGAAAACAGGCCAGAGCTGGAGGGAATAGAAAGGACAGGCTTTAAAAAGCCAGGAAAATGGGTGAAGGACACAGCTGGTGTCTGATGGTATTTTCAGGTGCTTTAACAGCAAACTTCTAGAAGAAAACATATGGAATATGCGTATAGATATATGTGTATATAAATATTTTGACCCATGCCTGTACCAGAGTTTAATACATACTGCACATTTTCTTTAGAATACTGCTTTATCATACTGTGAGTGACTATTACTAGACCTCTAACTCTTCTATTATTGAACACAGCGGAGACGCAGACACTGCCTAGATCGAGCTCAGTGGCAGCTGGACTGGAGAGGAACGGACGGACCCGTGTCCAGGCAATCTTTTCACACTCAGCTGGCGACAACAACACACTGCTCAGCTTCATTGAAGGCGACATTATCACACTGCTGGTGCCCGAGGCCCGGGACGGGTGGCACTATGGAGAGAGTGAAAAGACGAGGATGTGAGTGGCATTTATCTCAAATATTTGAATCACTTTGCTCTAAAAATATGTTTACTTGAACAAAGAACTGTAGTCACACAGAAATGCTGTATAGCTGTTATTTCTGGGTTAGTTGATTTCAAAGAAAGACGATATACAGTTTACTGTTTACTACACCAGAACAAAACAGATTCAATTAAACTCTCTGCACTCTGCAGCCGAAACCCCATTTAATCAAAAGAAAACCCTTTTAGTCGTATTTACTGGGGAATCGTAAACTCTGTAAATAAAAACTTTAAATGTGCCACTCTTTGGTGAAATTCTATACTACAGTAATTATTATTATTATTATTATTATTGTATTATCATTATGTATATATATAAACTCCTTCTAAGACACAAGCAGTTTTTCTCTGCTAGTTTACCCTGCACTCAATAAATCAGCTAATATGGTGACGTATACCTTTCTCATTTGTATTCTCGTTTGTATTTATATACACTAGGCGAGGATGGTTCCCCTTCTCCTACACCCGAGTGATTCCTGAGACAGACGGCAGCCAACTCAACGTCAGGTAAAACAATATACAATAATAAATCAAGTCACAATAAATACACTGTATGGATAAAAGTGTGTGGACGACGGTATATTAGAAGTGGGAGAGATATGATAATAAATTATGTCTACATATACTTTTATGAGAAATCATGGACATGGTACTATTGTATGTGGACACCTGACCATAAGATTGGTATGTGCTTTTTTCAAAAATCCCATTCTACATTTACTGTTAGAATAACCTCCATTCTTCTGGAAAGATGATCCATGATTTTGGAGTGTGCATGTGGGGAGATCTTCATGCGATATCTTCATGGAGCTCTCAGTGTGTGCAGGGGTATTGTTATGCTGGAACAGGTTTGGGTCTTCTAGTTCAAGTGATGGGAAAATGTAATACTACCAGTTCCAGACACCCTATACAATTGTGTGCTTCCAACTTTGTGGTATCAGTTTAGGAAAGAAAACATATGGCTGGAAAAGTCAGGTGTCCCAATACATTTGTCTGTATAGTGTATCTGTTAAATGGGAGGTTAGACATTCTACCTCATCACCTACTGTCCACTTTACTGTCCAATATACTTTGACACATGGGCAGTTTTCAAAACACAACACATATACAAAACACAAAACAAAATAAAAACAAAACACAAAACATATACATACACATATACACATGTTAGATTTTATTTCATTTCATTTGATATATAATTATCCCAAATATAATCTCTATATATATTTTGTGCTCAGTTTTCAGCATGGTAGGAGCTCCAGCACAGGGAATCTTCTAGAGAGGGAACCGATGGTCCTTCCATCTCCCGATTACACTTCTCGGCTAATGGCACAGAGCACCTCACTGGGCAGACATCAGAGAACATTCAGCATGGCAACGCCAGGATTCTCACAGGTACACACAAACACAGATACTATGCTACCAATCTACTGTGTTTTTTTTTTTTGCACTTATCCATACTTACATACTACCATATTTTCTTTCATATGGTTTCATTATATACTGATATCTCTGTGAATATAATTACACATATTAGCCTTCCAATTTCAATGCATATTCAGGTTATTCATGTACATCCATTTTCACATGTGTTTATAGCTTGAGAGAAATTAGACAGAAAAGAAATAAAGTGAGCTGCACATGCTCAACAACCCAGGTGGGATGAGGTACATCAGAGCAGCTAGCATAAAGGACGTTACAGAACATTAACCTCAGTATATGTGTGTGTGTGTGTGTGTGTGTGTGTGTGTGTGTGTGTGTGTGTGTGTGTGTGTGTGTTTTTTCTGTAGGCTGGGATTTAGCTGAGAGAGAAATGGGGACGTGGTCCTAATACAATGTATTATAGTAAGAGTAATTTTGAACAGATTCAATGTGGTAAAATCTCATCAACGCCTTCATTCTTTCATACTTTTGATACTTTGCATATTCAAAGTGTTTAATCCTGACAGAAGAACGAATAAATGATGCTTAAATATACCACACTCTACGGTTACATCTGTGTCCCCATGAGCACGGGACATTATGTTCGATCTTATTCGGTCTGGCCTGAGTTCATCTGTAGTACACTCTAACGGTTTCAACGCGGTATTGCTTCCACCTAGTGGCCAATCATCATTTCGTACACTTGAACGTCATATTTAATGGGGAGACTGAGGATTTGAGATTGAGTGTAGATGTGTTCTTATTCAGAATCATTATGCAGATCAGTGACAGTGTTTTTGCCCCCTTTTCCTACAGCAAGGGCTTGACAGCTACGAGTCCCGTTTCCCAACAAGGTAAGACTTCCAAATATTACAGTGTTTAATCATAGTCCATTTGTAGAGCAGTCAATGTATTTCCAGATTGTTGGGTGAGTAATAATAAAAAACAATGCCATGCTTTAGGGAGCTTTTAGATTCTGTTTAAGTCTTTTCTATTTTTAATTTTCCCATTTTTCTATTATGTATTGACTTTTACGTTTTATCCCTAACTAAATTATCACAAAGATAATCCAAACTATTATAAATGTGGCAAGCAACAGTTTCTGTCTGCTTGACCTGCAGCTGGAGCGGCCGTCAATTATAGAAGGTTGTGGAGAGCTTGGCTAAACCTTGATCAGGTGGGCGGGTGACCAATCAGTGCACCCAAACCCATGATGGACAGATGGAGGTGAAACCTCCTGTTGTTTAAATGGGTTTGGAAATGCTTAGACATACCCCATATAGATATTCACCATAGTGATTTTTAATTAAAAAAAAAATCCTCTCCCATAGATGACAAATATTGTAATATTAGGTTTAGATACATGTGACAATGATGTGACATAAAAGAAAAAAAGAAAATTTCATATTTGTGCAAAAAATAAATTTTTACCTGCTGAAAAAAATAAACAGTTTGGCACTGCAGAGCAGGTCACCAGCAAGTGTAGCGCTCCAGATCAGCTAAATATCTAATGTTGCATTCATGACTAACCGGGATGTTTCTGACTTCTGACAGTCGTTTTTATAGCTTTTTATCACACTTCAGATCAGTTTTAATATCAACATTTCTTAAAAGCATCAATATCTCTCTCTTTACTCTCTCAAAATAAGCGACTTGTAAAATAAGAGTCATATTACAGAGAGAAAGAGATACAAAGCTAAAGTCCTTCCTTAAATCCTAAATAAACGTCTCCTAACATTTGACCTCAACATATGGACATTATATAAAAATGTGCCTATGTGGAATATTACAAAGTCTCTGTGTAAGTTATTAGCATAGATATAATCTATACCTATAACATTTTCTGACAGTAGAACAAGATTGTGAATGTAAAATAGTGCTGCTATTATAAGGTAAACACTTCATTAGGTGCTTTTTTTATTCTTTCAATTTCTAAATGATTTATATAATCCATTTGTAATTGGCATTTAAAGTTTTGTGAACTCTTTGAGAAGTCAAAGAGGAAAACAATTTGTCATGAATGCCCCATTAGTCTAAAGTGTCCTTTTTTTCAGCAGGGTAGAAATATTTTTGTTCATCTATGGTGAAAAATTCCCCATTCTTTAAGAGAGTCAAAAGCTACATGATTTAAAGTCATACCGCATTCTATGGGTTTGATATTTCGTTGTTTTATTGTGTATTTTGTTCTCCCATTCCATTTTGTGTTTGTTTTTACCCCTTGCTTTTGCTTATTCCATGTTGGTATTTTGTGTTTTAGTCCATTTAGCTTTTAAGTTCTGTGGAGATAAAAGAAACAAAAGCCAGGAGACCCCTCATCCTGCCAGATATCACAAGGAACTCTTATACACCTAGAGTGGATTTATTGGTATTTTTGCCAATGAACAAATGAACGTGCACTGAGAGTTTTATTTTGTCATTTTGATTAGTTAAAACATGTCTCACCAGGCAGTGCAACCTTTTTGTTATTCCTTGGATTTAATCACACCTGTATGGCAAAAATACCAAACAAAAAAAAAAACAAACAAAAACCTAATGATGAGTAAAAGCCAGTGGCTAACATTTAGCGTTATATAACAATGTCATGCTAAATGGTGGCTAGCTGAGCTGCTTTTATTCATTGCCTGAGAACATTAATCTGTTGCTGGTTTAACGATGCCTTTAATTACATCGCAGTTTAACAGTATATTTGGTATAATTAACCGTACCTTTATGTCATTCGATGAGCTCCTTGTGCTCATCCTGCAGTGTTGCTTTGTTGTTGTTGCTGTGCTTGTGTGTCTGAACCCAACATGGCAGCCTCTCCCTCTTCTTGTTCCACAGTTCCGAGGTCAAATTGATTTCGACAGTGTGAAAGGACAGACACACAGACACCATCCGTCCTTCTCCCATCACTCCCTCACTCGGTCGTTTCCCCTCTCTCGTCCATCCACCTTTTCACCCACCAAAGAAGAGGAGAAAACACCCATCTTCCCTTTTCCCTCCAATTACACCACTCGTTAGCTTCTGTAAATCTCCACGGAACAGAAAATGCAGAATACTCTGGCTTGGTCGTTCTCACAACTCTTCGGTTTTGAGGACGTCGGGTCGATTTTTAATGCACTCACCGAAACTGACTCAAAACATTGTATATGTA
Organism: Kryptopterus vitreolus; assembly: GCA_030449085.1. Taxonomy (NCBI): domain Eukaryota; kingdom Metazoa; phylum Chordata; class Actinopteri; order Siluriformes; family Siluridae; genus Kryptopterus; species Kryptopterus vitreolus. Next base: position 25,796,070 of record JACRUU010000015.1, on the reverse strand, counting down.
ACTCTTGCTTTTCTTTCATGCATATTGAAAGTGCACATGGTTTGGGTTACAGAAATGGGTCCAAAAAAAAAAAACAGTGCAGATGAGGCTGCAGTTACGAGTGGCTGCTAAACACATTGCATTTTAGGTGAATGAAGGAACTCTTTTACTTTTTCAAACAAACGAGCTATTCTATGCTATTCTAAGTCCTTACGAGTGATGTAATCTTCACTGTCAGCCAAAGTATGTCCTTTTTCTTTTTTGCACTTAACATTTAGGATGCACTGTAACAGACAGCCCATTCTTCATCTGTCCTCCCATCAGTTTACTTAACCCCTGAAGAAATTGGTAGCACCTTGTGTCTTTTATATCTGTGTCTGTATCCATATAGCTGTTTTTGCAACAACAAGTCAAATGTTCAAGGGTCTGAGTCTGACAGCTTCTAAATTATATCGGTCCCGCAATCCCATTACAGACACATCACAGGAATAAAAGTACAGATCGATCTCTGTAACTGTCTCACTTTACACACCGAAGCCAGACTAAACAGTTTCATCACAATCCAAACGGCACATTAGTCAGAACTGGCTATGCCTCTTGTACACATTTAAATTATGTTTGATGAGGCACGCTAGTGAGGATGTAGCGTCATCAAAACGTCAAGGTCCCCGATTTGCTTCTGAGTTCAGTTTACTTCGTTCTGTGTCTGTGTGAGTTCTCTGTTCCTCTCAAAACATCCTAGAAACATTCTACTCTAAATTGCACAGAGTTTGTTTGTATGTTGACCTGAAGTGTAGCCTCTCAATCAACCATAGTTACACTAAGTGGTTCCTGAAGATGTGCTCAATTTTCTCACTGGTGCTCATGGTCTATTACATTTGTCTTTCATTAATACCAGCATGTACGTATCCAACTGTGCTGAAATTAACCTGTACCGAATGCAAATACTGCCAGTTACAGACTTAATTCAGTTCAATGATAAGTAGAACGTCATGTCCTGTTTATTTGATGCTGCAAAACGAACAATTTTAGCCTTCTCATTGGTGCCCTAACCTCCTCTTAGCTCACGTGAGGTTGTGATGTCACTGTAATTAAAATCATCCTTTCTTCCCCAACCTCACTTTTCCAAAAAAAAAAAAAAAAAAAAGGAAATACATCTGTTTCGTTCTCCGTTGTACCGAGTAGCCAAGTAATGAGCTATGCATCTTAAATTACTGTTCTGATCATTAGCACTGTGGTCATCTTTACAGTCCTGCCCTCATCCCCAGAGAGAACAGTCACTTGCAGCTGTTTTCCAGATCCCCAATCAGACACACTGTCTTTCAATTTAATGCTTGAACCATCTTATGATAATACATTCTGATGTAAAGTGTTGCACATTAGAAAACTCTATGAATCAGAAAAAAAATCCCCACAAGATAAAAATGTGGCTGCATCTGTTTCTCTATTTCTCTCTCTTTCTCACTATTCCCGTTGTCCTTTCAACTCTCCATTTGTCGTTCTTTATGTGTGTGTGTGTGTGTGTGTGTGTGTGTGTGTGTGTGTGTGTGTGACAAATCTAAGCTCTTTCTTTCTTTTTTTGCCAACCCTGTCCATCTCTGTTTTGATAAATTTAGACACAAAAGCAGTAAGGGGTCATCAACTGGAAGCTGCCAGTGCTTCTTCTTTCTGCATTAGAATAAAGCCGAGGCATGACTGCCACATTCTCCTCAGTCCTGGTGCCCAAACGGATACACTCGATCTACTCACTCTGTCTTTGTGCTTTGGAATGCTAACACTTGGATGTAAAGATCTTTCAAAAAAAAGAATATTTAAATATAATATATAAATAAACCCTCAATATTAAACAGAGGGAATATACTGTGTATATACATGCATGCATTTTGAGGGAACAACAAATCCAGTGTAATGTTGCAGCATAACCTCAAATGTATGGTGACTTTCTACTTCGCAAAACCTGAATAAAACTGTATTGAGACGAGAGCATGGAGTCATTCCTCAAACTCGTGTCTGAACCCTCCTACATAAAAGTGCTTGATTATTGCTTAAAGAATTGTTTGTAATAATGTTTACAAATCCTTATATTTGTCCTACATGAAAAAACTTTATGGGTGTCAGTCTGGGAAAAACCATCTAAAAAGTTATTTAATATTATTGTATTAATATATAAGATATAATTATAATATAATGATATATATATATATATATATATATATATATATATATATATATATATATATATATATATATATATCATATATATACTGTATATAAATAAATCTTGCTAGGAAGTAAACAATTCAATTTACATCCATTTGTATAACACATTTAACAAAGTAGCTTAACAGAGGTAAAAAAGTATTAAAGTTGTAGGAAAGAATGTAATATTGTAATATTTTAGTTTGTTCCATCTAATTTTATCCTTTTAAACTTTTAATGGTCTTAAAACAAATGTTTTTTCATAAAATGTGCAAGAAAAACAAGCAAATACATGGCATTTGGGGTATTCAACTGGGGTATTCATTTATATAGTGTTTTTGTACACAACCAGTAAACAAAGTAATCTAGCTATCTATTGAATAGACGGATTAGAAATATTAAAAAAATCAAAAGGATAAAGTAACTTACTTGATTAATGTTTGTCAAGAAGTATATTTGCAGTTTTTTGAAAGTTTTTTGTAAAGGGTTTTCCCAGGCCACCACACATAGTGGATTCCTTTTTGCCAGGTGAAGCAAATAGTCACTACAGATTTATAAAAGCCAGTTAGCTTAGGTGTAATACTGTGATTTTCTCAGTACTGTATCCATCATAGACTTTTCAAGCGTTGGCAAACTAGTCCAAATATTTTCCCAGCTATATTAGTCTGTATTCATATAGCCGAGAAAAGCATCAACTTTTCTTACCCGTCTATCTGAAGT